>PVKM010001083.1:0-85535 GCA_004027735.1 Carollia perspicillata
CCAGAACTCCCTGTACAGGCTCTCCTATTGCAGAGACTGTGTGTGACCATCAGATCACGAGAGCTATGAATGCTACAGTGGAGAGGAATAAGGTGTTTTATATGTGTATTTTTATGCACATATTTAAACATTTGAGAACTATTTTAGGGGCAAATAGTATTTTTAATGAGTCAGAACACTACAAGGCAACTGCAAGTGAAGTCGGGTGTAATGAGAAGTGTATACTGTCTGTGCTGCCTTATTAGCACTTGTCACATTCCGTTTATTTTTTAAACAAGCAGCAATTAATTTTTCTCTCTTTCAAAGAAGGCCAAATGTAAGATTCTAGAGGTAATGTGCAGGGAGTCCCAGGGTAAAAAAGGACCAGGGTTCCTTCTGTGTTCCTGTTTATCATCTGTAATGCGAGGCTGTCGTCCTCACTGGCTGGAACAGCTCTAGTTCTGATAGGCATTCTGCTTTCCAAGCAGAAAAGGGTGTGCATGCGCGTGTGTGTGTGTGCGTGAGAGAGAGAGAGAGAGAGGGGCAGAGAGAGTAGAAAGACTGCTCCAGATTACAGAGAGATATTGGCGGGAAATGGACCTTGTACCCACTTCCCACCAATGGTTAATATTTTGCAAAACTATCCAATATCATTAAACCCAGATAATTATGAGGGGAGACCCAAAATGGAATTTAGTTATAAAAAATTATGTATTTATTCTTTCATGTTTAAACTTCAGTTACCTTCAAAGTACTCTCCATTTGATGTACTACACCTATTAAGACTTTTTTTCCACTGCTCAAAACAGTTTTTAAACTTGTTGATTTTGATGCCTTTTAGTGCTTCTGCTGTTTTTTTGTTTCATTTTTTTCCACATGGGCAAAACATTTCCCTTTGAGGACATTTTTCATCAGGGGAAACAGAAGAAGTCACTTGGGGTGGGATCAGGTGAATAGATAGGGTAGGGCATGGAGGTCATGCCATTTTTGGTTAAAAACTGCTGACCACTCAGCGCAGTGCAGGCAGGTGTGCTGGTAAATCACCCATCATGAAATGGGCAAATGCATGGAAGAATCTTCCAAAAAATTCACTGAGGTCAAATGCAGCCTCTCACAACAGCACCAGCTGGTGTACTGATACAAATGGATTCCTAGAATACTCACCTAGTGGGGGAAGCCTTTACTACAAGTGGCCAGCCCTCTGTAAGATAATTCCAGTTATTTTTGTGTGCCCCACCTCGAATAGCGATATAATTCACCAATCTTACTTAGAGTTCCCGAGTTTTGCTTGTACTGTTTTGTGTGTGCGTGTGTATATTAAGTTCTACACAATTTCATTATGTGCAGGAGTTGGTGAATCCACTCCCATACCGCAGATACTGAACAATTCCAACAACACAATAACCATTAATCTACCCTTTTATAATCATGCCCACCTGTCTCCTGCCCCCTTCATCCCCATTACCCCCACCCTGACCCCAGCAATCACCAAAACTTGTAATTTCAAAATGAAATCATCTAGTCTATAACATTTTGGAATCAGGATTCTTTCACTCAGTTTTCCTGGAGACTTACTGAAGTTCTTTGGAGTATCAGTGGTTTTTCTCCTATCATTGCTAAGTGGTACTCCATGGTATGGATGTACCACTGTTTTTTTTAATCATTAATCTTTTGAAAGGTATCTGACTTCAGTTTAGGGTTATTACACATAAAGGTGCTATAAATATTTTTGTACAGATTTTTCTTTGTGAACATAACTTTTCATTTCTCTGGGATAAATTCCCAACAGTGCAACTGAGGTATTGCAGAGTGTGTGTTTGGTTTGCTAAACTGCCTGTTTTCTAGAATGTCTGTACCATTTCATTTTCCTCCAAGCAGTGTACACTTAATACAGTTTCCTAGCCTATTCATTTTTGTTATTTTTTATTTCATCATTGCCTAATTTATTTTTTCTTTTTTAATTAAAATTTTTCATTACAGATGACATTTGATGTTATATTACTTTCAGGTGTACAGCGCAGTGGTTAGACATCTATATAACATATGTAGTGTTCACCCCAATAAGTCTAGTACCCACCTGGCACCATACATAGTTAGTATATTATTGACTATACTCCCTATGCTGTCCTTCACACATCCAAGACTATTCTGTAACAACCAGTTTGTACTTTTTTATTGGATTGTTATAATATAGTTTTTTAAAGTTTTATTGTTTATTCTATTATAATTGTCACAATTTCTCCCCTTTGCCCCCTCCACTCAGCCCACCCCCACAATCCCACGATTAATCCCCACACCATTGTCCATGTCCATGGCTCCTTCATAGATGTTCTTTGATTAATCCCTTCCTTTTCTCTCAAACAGTTCCCACCTTCCTCCTCCTCTCTTACAGTTATCAGTCTGTTCCATGATGCTATGCCCCTGGTTCTATTTTGCTCATTAGTTTTTTTTGTTCATTAGATTTCTCTTATTAAGTGAGATCCTATGGTATTTTTCTTTTATCAACTAGCTTATTTCACTTACCATATTAGTCTCCGGGTCCATCCATGCTGTCTCAAAAGGTAGGAATTCCTTCTTTTTTCTGCTGCATAGTATTCTATTGTGTAAATGTACCACAGTGTTTAAATCTGTGCATAGGTTCTTTTGACCTGGTGTTTCAGGATTCTCAGAGTATAATCCCAGCAGTGGACCCACGAGGTCAAAAGGTAATCTCATTTTTAATTTTTTGAGGAAATTCCATACTGTTTTCCATAGTGGCTGAACCAGTCTGTATTCCTACCAGCAGTGCACTAGGGTTCCCTTTCTCCACATCTTCGCCAGCACTTGTTTGTTGATTTTTTAATGATGGCTATTCTGACCAATGTGAAGTGGTATCTTACTGTGGTTTTAATTTGCATCTCTCTGATGGCTAGTGATGTTTAGAACTTTTTTCATATATTTATGGACCATTTGTATGTCTTTCTGAGAGAAGTGTCTATTCAAGTCCTTTGCTCCCTTTTTATTTGGATTGTCTTCCTGGTATTAGGTTGTATGAGCTCTTTATATATTTTGGAGATTAAACCTTTTTCCAATGTATCATTGGTAAATAGGTTCCCTTTTCACTTTGATAATGATTTCTTTAGCTGTACAGAAGCTTTCTAATTTGTTGTAGTCCCATTTGTCTATTTTCCCTAGGTCATATATCAGCAAAAATACTGCTATATGAGACATCTGAAATTTTACTGCCTACGTTTTCCACTAGGATTTTTATGGTATCACAACTTACATTTAAGTCTTTTATCTATTTTGAGTTTATTCTGGTGTATGGTGTATGTTGGTGATCGTTTTAATCCAGTTCTCCAAACGCCATTTATTGAAGAGACTGTCTTTACTCCATTATATGCTCATATCCCCTTTATCAAATATTAATTGACTCTAGAGACATGGGTTTATTTCTGGGCCCTCTATTCCATTCCATTGATCTATGTGTCTGTTTTTATGCCAGTACCGGACTGTTTTGAAATCTCAGAGCCTCACTATACTACAAGACCACTGTAAAAGTGGTCTTGTAGTATAGTTTGATATCAGATATGTGAATTCCTCCAACTTTGTTCTTCTTTCTTAAGATTGCTGAGGCTATTTGGGGTCTTTTTTGGTTCCACATACATTCTTGGAATATTTGTTCTAGAGCTGTGAAATATGGCATTAGTATTTTAATAGGAATTACATCAAATTTATAGATTGCTTTGGATAGTATGTGCATGTAAATGATGTTAATTCTTTCAGTCCTGGAATGCAGTATATGTCCCATTTATTTGTATCTCCCTCAGTTTCTTTCTTCAGTGTTCTACAGTTTTCCAAGAACAGTTCTTTGACCTTTTTGGTTAAATTTATTCCTAGGTACTTTTTTTGTTGTTGATATAGTAAATCTGATTGTTTTCTTAGTTTCTCTTTCTGATAGTTCATTGGTTGTGTACCAAAATGCCATGGATTTCTGAACATTGACTTTGTATCCCTCTACTTTGCCAAAATCACTTATTAGGTGGGGTATTTTTTTGGTAGACACCATAGGGTTTTCTATGTACACTATCATGTTATCTGCAATAACGACAATTTTACTTACTCCTTTCCAATATGGATGCCTTTTATTTATTTTTATCATCTGACCAATGTGGCTAGAAATTCCAGTACTATGTTGAATAAGAGTGGTGAGAGCAGACAGCCTTGTCTTGTTCCTGATCTTAAGGTAAACATTTTCAGTTTTTGCCCATTGAGTATGATGTTGGCAGTAGGTTTTTCATACATGGATTTTATTATTTTGAGATATTCCCACTTCGCTAAGTGTTTTTATCATAAGTGGGTGCTGGATTTTATCGAATGCTTTTTCCACATCTATTCATATGATCATCTGATTTTTGTCTTTCATTTTGTGTATGTGATGTATCACGTTAATTGATTTGTGAATATTTACCATCTTTGCATCCTTGGAAAAATCCCATTTGATTGTGGTATATGATCTTTTTAATGTATTGATGGATCCAGTTTAATAATATTCATTGAGGATTTTAGCATCTATGTTCATCAATGATATTGGCCTGTAATTTTCTTTCTTTGTTGTGTCATTACCTGGTTTTGGAATTAGGGTTATACTGGCCTCATAAAAAGAGTTTAGGAATCTCCTCTCTTCTTGAATTTTTCGGAATAATTTGAGAAGGATAGGGGTTAATTCTTTAACTCGGTAAAATTCACCTGTGAAGCCATCTGGCCCAGGGCTTTTGTGTGGCAGGAGTGTTTTGATTACTGCTTCAATTTTGCTAGTTGTATTCAGTCTATTCAAGTTTTCTGCTTCTTCCTGATTCAGTTTTGGAAGATTGTACGTTTCTAGAAATTTATGCATTTTGTCCAGGTTGTCCAATTTCTTGTCATGTAGTTGCTCATAGTAATTCCTATAATCCTTTGTATTTCTGTTGTATAAGTTGTTACTTCTCTTTCATTTCTGATTTTATTTGGGTGTTCTCTCTTTTTTCTTGATGAGTATGGATAAAGGTTTGCCAGTTTTGTTTATTTTTTCAAAGAAGCAGCTCCTGGATTCATTAATCCTTTGAATTGTTTCTCTAGTCTCTATGTCATTTGATTCTGCTCTGATCTTTATTATTTCCTTCCTTCTACTCACTCTGGGCTTAGTTTGTTGTTGCTTCCCTAGTTGTTTTAGATGTAGAGTTGTTTATTTGAGATTTTTCTCTCTTCTTTGGGTAGGCCTCAAATGCTATGAACTTCCCTCTCAGGACTGCTTTCTCTGTGCCTATAGGTTTTAGTTGTTGTGTGTGCACTTTCATTTGTTTCCAGGTACTTTTTGATTTTTTCCTTGATCTCATTGTTAACCCATTCATCATTTAATAACATGTTATTTGGCCTCCATGTATTTTGAGTTTTTTAGTTTTTTTCTTGAGGTTGGTTTCTAGTTTCAAGCCATTGTGATCCAAGAAGATGCTTGATAGGATTTCAGTTTTCTTGAATTTGTTAAGGCCTGTTTTGTGCCCTATCATGTGGTCTATCTTTGAAAATGATCCATGCACATTTGAGAAGAATGTATATTTTGCCTCTTTGGAGTGAAATGTTCTATGAATATCAATTAAGTTAATTTGTTCTAGACTCACACAGGTGTGTCCAAACTTTTGGCATCTCTGGGCCACACTGAAAGAAGAAGAGTTGTCTTGGCCACACACTAAATACACAAACACTAACAAAAACTAATGAGCAAGAAAAAAGGTTTTATGTAAATTTATGATTTTGTGTTGGGCTGTATTCACAGCCATCCTGGGCTGCATGTGGGCCACGGGTTGGACAACCGTACAGAGTGTTGTTTAATGCCACTATGTTCTTATTGAATATGTTTGCCTGGATGAGCTGTCAATTGTTGACAGTGGGATGTTGAAACCCCCTGTTATGGCTGAATACGACTCTGGTGTTGTCTGAACCTGGCATAAGCCAACGTCAGAAGCCCTTTCTGTCTAGCTCTAGGCAGCCTGTTCAAGGCTCCAAACCATCTGCAGTCTGTGGCTGTTTTCTTTAGTCTTGCCTGCATCCAGGATGGTCTTTGATGCTCTGCACTGCTGGCTTTTTATTAGCATAAGGCCCAGGGGTGGGTCAACTAACAACTGAAAGCACTGCAGTTACTACCACCACCCGCCTCTATCTGTGGTCCTGCCATTAGTCTTAGTGTAAGCGATAACCTGTGTGTTTTTGAGAGGGCTTTTGGTGCAATTGGGAAGATGGGACCCCTGGATCTCCATTGGGAAGAGTTGTTCAGACGTCAGAGAAGATGATGGGCCTGTTCCCCTGGCCCTGTACCACTTGTCTTGGTCTGTCCCAGGTTATTTCCAATAGTGAATAGTTGCTGAAGAGTTAGCTGTCCATTTCATGGGAGGGGCCAATCTGTGTGAAAGGGTCAGCTCTTTCCTGCTTGGAACTGGTAGCAGCTCTGTATAAGAGCCACGGCTTCCCAGGGTTGGACTCCCTTTTCCAGCCTCTCTGCCCTGTGGTTGCTTGGTTTCTGTCCAGAGCCTTTAGATGAGGGTCTGTAAGCTGAGACCAGATCTGTTGAAATAGAGCTGGCAGGTTTTCCACTTCGCTGAAATTGCATTCTTCGCTGAGGGTGCTCAGTGAGGGGAGAGTAACCCCTTCAGTCTTTGTCAGAAATCTGGGCTCTTGCTTCCTCAGCAGGGTTCACTGTTGGTTCAGGATGTATACATTCACCTTTCCCCTTTGCTGAAGTGCACTCAACTTCCTGTTGGGGTGGGGCAAAACCAGACCACAGGTGGTGACTAAACTTTCTTTTTGAATCTAAGATCTTGGTAGGAGGCTAAGGTCTCCATCCTGCTCCCAAGTGATATCCTCCAAAATTCTCACATTTTGAGTCCTCATTTTAAGTTTTTCTTTCTACCCCCTGCAGAAATGCACCCAGTGGGGGAATCTTGCACCTGGCAGGACTGTTCTGCAGTTTTCCCATTGGAGCTGGTGTCTGCAATCCTGCAGGAGGGAGTTGGGCACACCTCTCTCTTCCCCGAGGATTGTACTCAGTGACAGGGGTATGCCTGGCTGCACATAATCCCAGGTGCTCAATTCTTGCCCACCTAATTCCAAGCCCACAGCCTTTGCAGGGGACACAGTCCAGAGCTCTCTGTTTTGCACAGCCCTGTTTCCTTGCAAGCCAAGCTGGGTAGGGCCCAGAAAACCCCTCATTGTGCAAATTTCTGATTTCCCTGCCTAGTTGGATTCAGTGGGAAAGGACTCAGTGATCTAGTGTGGCTAGGAGTAGATGAGAAAATTTCAGAATGGGTCCCCCCAAAAAAGCACCCAATTTTCCTATTCCACTAGTTTCCTCTCTTAGTCTGAAGTTGTATAGTGAACCCTTCAGCCTTATGCTCAAACCATAGAAGCTCTTCATGCTGAATATCAATCCCTGATTTTCACAGGTGTTGTGGAACCTCACTGCATCCCACTGCCAGAGACCCAACAGCCTCCCCTTTTCTCTTTATTACTGCAAATATCCTTATGGCCCTACAGTTCACAGGGGAGGGAAATCCGTTGCTATGAGTGCAATCTGGCTTCCCCTGGCAGGACAGCTGTGCATGGAGTCCTTGCCTGGCCATGTTTCAGTTCCTTTTGAAAAGTCTCTATGCTGTACCCGCACCACAGTGTTGAGTTAGTGTCTGAATCTTTGCACATACAGCCTGCCCAAGGAGCAGGGTGTCTCTCAAAGTTGCAGGTAGATGAAGCTTACAGGTGCCTCTGACATACTTAGATGTGGCAGCCTGGTTGCTTTAGTAGTTTGAGCCTTTATCTGGAGCTCTCAAGGTTGGCACTTTAGCTATGGGAGTGCTGCTCACTATGTGTGTGTAGCCCGGGTCTCACAGACTCAGTGGATCCCCCCAGGTTACCCCGGCTTAGGGTTGGGCATCTCTGCATGGAACCAGGGTCCCTTGCTTTTAGAGGGGAGGGAGCTCCAAAGCTGTGATTTCTGTCTGGTCTCAGCTGTGACAGGAGCCATACACAGGGTATGTCCTCTTCTGCTGATAAAACCCCTTTACCGGTGGTACGAAACATCTTCTGCACTCCTTGGCTTAAAAACTTCCTGTCTGTGAAGATTCCATTGACTTTCCAGGTCGGTTGTCTGAAGATCACCTGAAAATCCGGGTTGGAGCCACAAGCAAGTGAACTTAGCTTCTACCTACTCAGCCGCCATCTTTGATCATCCTATTCTACCTATTTTTAAATGATTAGTGATAATGACTCATCAATAATGACATGAAAAAGTAGTGTTTTCTTCTTGAGCTATTATCCAGTGTTTGAGACCAGCTGTCACTGACACAAACATAGCCATAGTGGTATCATGGTAATATTTTCTCAGTTTTAATTTTGGAAAAATCATGCATATTTACTGAGCTTATCATCTCCACGATCAGTATTTATTACCTAAAAGGCTGTCCCTCACTTCCTTTGAAAAGGTTCCTAATAGTGATCTCCTATACAGTTAAGGGTAAAAAACTGACATGTATAATCACCCAACCCGCAACTATCCTCATAAAATGGAAACTGGAAACAAATACTTTGAATGTTAATGTTTGTAAGCAATGAAAGAAGGAGTCAGTTTTTAACTGGGGCAGTGATAATCAAATGGAGAATCTAGATTGCAGTAAATTATGTAGACATGTAATTTAATCCTTAAATCATTGCAGTCCACTGGACTAAACACAACATGCCAAAATTTATTTCTCGAACATAGGCATCTTAACAGCAGCAACATTTACATTAGTTTTAGTGTCTCTAGAACATTGTGTGGTATCTAACTCATAGTAAGTGCTTAATAAATATATAATTTATTATATGTAATAAAATAGTATATACTATAAATATATGATATAAATATTAAATGTATGTATATAGTAAATTATAATAAATATATAATAAAATTATAGCAAAAGTGGGATTTTGACTTTACTTTTTAGGTCAATAGAAATTGAAATCAACTATGCTGGTCCTAAATCTTTAACAGATTACTAGATTCAGAAAAGGAATAGAATTTAATGGTATTGTTTTACTTTAACTTTATTCATGCTCAAAAAGGGGGGAAACACAATGTATTTATTGATAATAAAAAAAGGTATTTACATAATTCTAGGTAATAAGAAAATTTTCCATATGGAATAAACATAGATCTAAATGAGAGGATCCATTGTTCTGTGTGTGTGTGTGTGTGTGTGTGTGTGTGTGTGTGTGTATGCCTGTCTGTGTTTTTCTCTATCTCTTACTATCTCTTACTGTACAAAACATAAACCCAATGTACAAGTTGAAACTTGCAAGACAGGTATGCTATTAAAGTTAATTTGTTCAAGTTAAGATGAAGTTGATCCTTTGCTTTTGATCAAAAACTGAGCTTCAGTTTTGAAATTTGCTCTACACTATAAGAAACTCTTCTATTTTATTGTTTAGGACCATTCTGAGGGGGAAAAATCTTCTTGGAAACCCCCCCTTGCCACACAGAAATCTTACACTGAATGTTTTTACCAAATTTCAAATTCATTGAATTCTCACTGTCCACTTGTTCCAGCTACAGTTTTTCATTCCTCTCAGCCAATCATCTCTCTCCTATTGGCAGCTGGCTTTTGGTAACCCAGCATCCTGGTTTAAGTGTCTGCGCTGAAGAATTAGAAACCATCATGTGTTTCTTTCTCAGACAGGTTCCTGGAGACTTTCATTCGTGGACTAGTAAATTAAAAAAATTACATGCGAGACCAAGACAAATTTCCCTATTGTTTTCCTGCCACACAGGGTATAAGAGCATTAAAAAATCCCCGTCAACTATTCTACTAGCGTTTTATAAAGTAACAAAAATTTTAACTGAACAACACCACCACCAAAAAGGAAGGAGGATCTAATCTGTGTCTTTAAATTGAGTGAGTTTAGCGTAATGAAAAACTCACTTTTAACTTCATTTTTATTATATCCCCTCAAATAGTAAAACCGGGCACCCACTGGCACCCACATGGACTGGCACCCACACTAAAACAGCGGCATCTCCTCATGAATACTTTGTTGTTTGTTTTCAAGGGTCCGTTGATTATAGAAGAATAGCCAATGAAATGCTATCAGATCACCATGGCTGTTGGGCCCGATTGATTGAAATGGTGAAAGCCACGACAAAATAAAGCTTCTGAAGGGCTCTGTCTCACAGCGGTGCCTTTGCCTCCTCCGATGAGGAGCAGCATGTTAATTTCCCTGTCGACTCTCGTGCTCCCTGCAGCTGTGATGACACTCTGTAGAGGGTGTCAGGGACTGACCAACATAATAACACTTATTAAAATGAAAGCTGAAGAAACACGTAGACATTCTAACAGAAATGGTAAAAGTATGTAATTTTTCCCAGTTTAAGTTGTTGCTGCTCTTGTTGGTATTCAGTAATGACAACAGGCTGGAAAGAGCTTGTTGACACCCGCTACCATTTACAATTGTACACTTACAGCAGTCCTTCCCCTCCCTCTCCAAAACATACCGGTTTGATGCGAAGCAGTATTTTTAATGCACAACTAAACAAACAAAGTGTGTGATTTGTGATTGTAGGAAGATTTCTTTCCATCTTCTAGAGTTAATGGATGTCACTGATTTTTTTTTTACCTTATGCTGTAATAAAGAACTTTTTAGAATATTCAATTCTTTTATCCTCCAGCCAAGTCATTAACTTGTGCCTCTGATATGTACACTCATGTCATGATAGCTAGAAATAAAAGTTCACAGAATTTGGAGGATTCATCTTCAGGTTACCTGTAAGAGTTTTATAAGATTTATATGGCTTGGACTGGAAGAGAAGGTAGTAAAAACTACATTTAATGCTGTAGGTACAAAAATAAGTCCAGATTTTTTCCTTTAAGAAGCTCATTTTTTTTCTAATAGGTAAACTTGATTATGTTACCTTTTAAATTGTTTTT
Organism: Carollia perspicillata; assembly: GCA_004027735.1. Lineage (NCBI taxonomy): Eukaryota > Metazoa > Chordata > Mammalia > Chiroptera > Phyllostomidae > Carollia > Carollia perspicillata. Next base: position 10,944 of record PVKM010001083.1, read on the forward strand.
GGATCACTCTTGCCCCTCTTTTCACTTGAAACTACCGTCCTATTTTAACCAGGTTTCATCTACTTAAAGTACTGATTAAGAGAGACATTTGCATTTTAACACCTGTTTTTGGACCAGAAGTTAGAGCCCTGGGACACATAAAGAAAGAAGTTGGAATTGAGATCCTTCGTAAAGCTGAAACCATTAAAGAAATTCATTCTCAGTGAAGGGTGGGCTAGGGTAGAACAAGGACATTTATTCTTCTCAGGCTTAACTCTGGAAAGCAAAGCAAACTTGTGAGAATGGACAAGCATAGACTCCAATGTATGCTGATTTGGGGTTCAAATATACAGCATTAGTGTAGTTCTAGAAATCCCAATCTAAGAATCAGGGGTGATGGTACCTGAGGGAGAAGCTGGTGGAAGCTGATGCAAATTCTCTTTGGAACAACATACTCAGTACATTGAACACAGGCTGCTGGAGATTCTACTAAAGCCCAACTGGACTTGAATTTTCAGTTCAAAATTACAGGCATAATTGAGAGCCACCAGAAATGGCAAAAAAGCGCTTGATCTTTAAGAACTTAAGATATTAGGAATATTGTTAATAGCATATATGGTAAATGAATACCTTTCAAAATATAGAAAAAAGTATAAGAAATCAGATAGTTATCTAAAAAGATAAGAATATTAAAACAACCACATACTCCTAAAAGTAAAAAAAAAGAAAAACCACGAAAACCTGTATTTGTTTCCTAGGGCCTTCATAGCCAAGTACCAAAAACTGAGGGACATAAAATAACAGTAATATATTATCTCAAAGTTCTGGAGGCAGAAGCCCAAAGTAAAGGTATTGTTAGCAGGGTTAATTTCTTAAGGCTGGGAGGAGACTCTATTCCTTCCCTCTCCGCAGCTTCTGACGCTTTGCCGACAGTCTTCGGTGTCCCTTGGCTGTGGTGCCGTCACTCCAGGCTTCATGTGACATCGCCCCACTTTCAGAGCAGAAGTTAAAAAGGTTAGACACAATTTAATAAAGACTTTGTAAACTGAAATATAAATGGGGTGATTTTTTTTAGATTTAGTAGATTGACAAAGTTGTAGAAAATAGGATAGAGCACATGGAAAATAGAATGAGAAGCTCAAAAAATATATTTAATTAGAATCCCATAAGTAGAGCATAGAGTACTAAGGGAGATTATCTTTTCAAATATATATGAATTGCCAAGTCTGTTTACAATTGCCAAGAATCTTTGAAAGAGCTGAATCCACCCATTCCAGAAATACAGCAAAATAAACAAGATAGATAAAGAAATCCATAACTAGACAAGTAGTAATGAAATATCAGAAAACCATAGACAAAGAGAAAAGCTTTAAAAGCAGACAGAAAGAAAAAAAATACTATTTGAGAACAGCAAGGTAAACATGGCTTACTTTTTTGGTAACCAAATCACTTCAAATGCTGAGAAGAAATGAAAGGGTATAATGAGACATTTTCATATGAAAGTAAAAGACTTTATCATTAACAGACCTTTACAAACAAATTTTAAAGGATGTGTTTTAGGAGAAAGGAAAACAGAGATCTCAGAAAGAATGATTTGGTTATCAAAAGATATGAAGAACATAAATATTAGAAGACATGAGGGCATATTAAATATTAAAAAATGATAATATAAATAGGTTATACTGAGAAATAAAGAAGTGATAGTAAAGTTCTGGACAAAAATAACATTTTAAATGGAAGATAATTGATGGAATTTAAAGCAATTTAAGTTTTGCTTTGATCAAAAGGAGGGCTGATGTATTATTTCAGTGTGGACTTTATTAAACATTCATTTTAAAATTATAAGTTTTATCAGTATATGACTAGAAATAAAATAATGTTCAATTTGTTGGAGAAGCAAAGTGAAATATGAAAAATCACTTCAGTGTATTACAAAAATGTTAATAAAGGGACAAAAGAAAGAATATCACAAAATGATCTAATAGAATTAAATTAAAATATATCATCAAATACAATAAAATAAAGGGACTAAACTTTTTGATTGAAGAGGAAAAAATTATAATGTTATATTAAAAATCTTGGTTCAGCTAATATGGTCTTTACAAGTGATATATCAAATTAAGAAGTCACAGGTTAAAATGAAAAGACTGCAATGAGCCCTGGCCTGGTGGCTCAGTTGCTTGGAGCATCATTCCATACACCAAAAAGGCTGCAGTTTCGATTTTGATTTCTGGTCAGGGCACATAACTAGGCTGAGGGTTTGATCCCTGGTCTGGGTGCATACAGGTAGGCAATCAATTGGTGTTTTTAACTCTCTCACATCAATGCCTCTCTCCGTCTGTGTGTGTGTGTGTGTGTGTGTGTGTGTGTGTGTGTGTCTCTCTCTATTTCTCCCTCCCTCTCTCAAAATCAATTAAAACAAAATAAAACAAATAAAAAAGATTGTAATGAATATTAACACAGAAGGTGAATGTATATTTACATTAGATTTACATCAGACTAAATAGAATTTCATTGTTGGTAACAGTATTTTTATGGATGAATAGAATCAGTATATAACCATAAAAAGAAAAACATGATTCTAAACTCCTATGCCACTACCAGTATTATACAGCAGAAATTGATGAAACTACATGGACAATTGACAAAGCCACTGTAATAATGTGAAATTTATCACACACCTCCCATTTACTTTTTGTCTGATTTGACTACTGTTTGCTAAAGAAAAACAAGGTTTAATCCAACAGTAAACAGGTTTGGTATATATGTATCTTGTACCTGGCTGTTGCAACATTTACCTTGTTCTCCATTTAAAAATTTGACATACATTTGTTAAAAAAAATTTGACTTCCACGGCTAAAAGTCTTTTTAAAAATAGATTGTATTGAGTCAAAAATGCTAGCCAAAAAGATAACCAGTACTGGGGCATGAAGTCCAAACTACCAGCAGCATGGCTAAATGGGAAAAATGTGTCTGTCCTTTGAGAGTCTGCAATGTTTTTATATATCAAGTAGGGAGATGGGGAAAGAAAAATGTAAGTATCTTGAAAGAGGTTACACTAGCTTTAGGCAAAGGGGTGGGAGAAGGGGAGTGAGCTCCAGGATGGATGCACAGTGCGAAAAAGTCAATGTCCTTTCCTGTGCAGCGACTGTGGGCAGCAGTCTGGAGTTTCTTGGTGCCTGGCTAAACTAATACGGAAATATGACCTGAAATTCCAACGGACATAGAACTAATGTGAAAAGTCTTTTGTTAGCTGGCCAGCAGCCATTAACAGACTAACAGCTCTGTCCCTCTTACTTTCTGGTTGCTATAATTTAATTTAGAATTTAATTTAAAACATCTCAGAATTTTCTCCTTGTAACATTATACTATAAGAACAGATTTCACTAAATTTCTGAAACTGTTTCATATTTCCCATTTTGACCAAGACTAGATAAATTTAAATTAAAAGTGAATTATTAAAAGCTATAATCTGATTTTAAAAGCACACCTTTAAAGAACTCATGAACAAAAGAAACTAAAAATAGAAATCAGAAAATATTTTAAACTGAATCATAAAAAAGGCCTTTGCACATGCTGTTCCCTCTGCCAGGAATTCAGACCGTCCTCCCATAAGCCTTTTCACCTAGTTGCCTGCTGTACATTCTTCAGGTCTCATCTTCAGCAGTGCCTTTTCCGGGTTGAAGATGGTTTTCTGTCTCACTAGGTTTACTTCTTTGCACCGACCTCACTTTATAATGATATGTCTAAGTGTGAGCATTTGATCAACGTGTTTCATTCCCAAGAGATAAGTTTCACAGACCAGCCCGAATTTAAGCTCTCCTCCCACTATTGCACAGCCCCAGCACAAAGCACACATGCAGTACATATTGAGTAAAGAGGCAGGGCTTTGTCCTTTTGCAGTATTTTCAGTCAGTGTATGTGTTCTTTCGAAGTCAAGTCAAATGCTGCTTTACCTCTCTTTCGACCTCACCTTGCTGAAGTGTAAAAGAAGGGATTGGACTAGATGTACCTATCTATTCAGTTGTGAAGTGGCATTTCTCATCAATTCTTGGTTGAAATGGATGAACTTGTCAGAAAAAGGATGTCATGGTTTTCAGGTTTCTTTCCATTTTCTTAATTGTAAGGTCACAATGAAGTGGGATTATACAGGGTGGGGCAAAAGTAGGTTTACGGTTGTGAGTATGTAAAACTGAGTTCATTCTTGTGTCATTGTTCATCAGAACAGCTGTAAACCTATTTTGCACCCTTTTATTGACTGCCACTGGAACTTGCTTAATTCCTGTGTTATATATGGTAAGTTTTTATGAATTAGACATTTTTAGTATTGTTTTTCTCCACCCACACATAATCCTGTTGGAGGAATGGATCTGCACAAATCCATCATTATATTCTCCACTCCTGAAGAAACCCACAGAAGTCAAAACCTTGGTTACATCTACTCTTGAAGGACATTGAGAGACTGCAAAGATTGCTGAAATCTATCTCCAAAATTCTGAAATATCTGCCTATCAATTTTAACAAGACCTTAAAGAGTGTTATCAGAAACATCTGAGTTATCAGACTGTGTTTTTGTACCATATATGATTAAACAGTCATTCAATTTAGAGGAAAAACTCATTTGTCCAATATTATTTCTTGAACCATTAAGTTTGCCTGCTCTAAGCAAAAGTTAACAGGAAATACATTAAACTCTTGCAAGGGAAAAGTCTCTTTCTGTTGATTCTGTAAATGCCAAATCACTTGTCCATTGTATGGAAATTTGCTGCAAATTCATGTTTTATAGTTAAAGAGTGACTAAATCTCTTCAGAAGTATTTGCTTGAGGACCCACAAGTGCTTGCTGTAAACATCTGATCAAAATTCATGATACTGGCAATGGTTCAGTGATGGCAACTTCACCACAGGACTAGCCACTTAGTTTATTATTTATTGAATTACATTGTGATCTGAAAGCAGTTTGTGATTCTGACTCTGTGATTCTGACTCTAATGGTTTAAGACGTGAATGTGTGTGGTTTTCGGTCCTGAATGGCTCTAATCAGCAATTTCCATAAGATACGATGCTTTCAAACTTTAATGAAAACAAGATGATGGAGACTTTGTAATCCAGTTGATCTTAGTATTTCTAGGAGAATGAGCATGTGTACACGTTTAAGCAGCCATCTGCTCCTAGCTTTAAGATTTCATGAACCAGATACCATAGTACAAATACATTTCTTTGTGTCCTCATGAAATATAAAGAAAAGAATGTTTTCAGTGTGGACATTTCTGAAGGGAATCTGTTAGTTAATAATTATTGCATTCTTTTTCCAAACATAAGAAGAAAAAGAGGGTGCATGCATGTGGTGCATAATGATCCATTTCTTTTTTGGTCAGAAAATGAGATTTTTATTACCTTCTATGGGTCTTCAAGAATACATCTATTTCCTGTGTGGTCTTCCATAGCCATCTAATTTTTTAAGTGGGAAAGTTGGGCAGAGATTAGATTGGAGCTTAGAAAAACAAATCAATAATATATTGGCAGAGATTTAAAAATAAAATATTGACCCACTTCATACCTGATGTCAATGTCATGGTATTTCACCTTAATGAAGCAATGCTAGTAAGGAATGCCAGACAAGGTAACACTTATTCAGGTCTCAGGTACCCTGACCAATGCTAATGCGGAATAAGATGCATACACCCACCTGTAAAACTGGCATAATTGGCCTCAATGCAATGACAACATGAAAGCTTATTTTGGCGCACACAGGTACACAGCTTTATTAAGTTAGATAGCATACTTCTTGAGAAAACTAACATTTGTTTTATAGACACTGAGATGTAAAGGAAAACATGGTGGTATGATTTTAAAAGGTTACCATCTATCAATAGACGTAAAATTTACACAAACTGAGTTTGGCCTTTTCATTATTTTGCATTAATGGAATCATCAAGATTTGCAACTTCTGTTTTTTACTTGGCTGCTTGGTTTTTATGTTGATAAATGTTAACTTTGCTACTTGTGACTCATCCTTATTCTTTTTATTAATTTCAATTTTGAGAAAGAGTAATTAGAAAGAGCATATACAGGTCAGTGATTAAATCTATAAAATTTGCATTTGAGAAAATGATGCAGTCATGCTTTAGGGTTTCATGAAAACTCAGTAATTTCTGATAAAGTGTCATTTTCAATAGTATTTGTAAATGACCTGACATAAGCCTATCATCACAAGATTCTGGTAAGTCATTTGAAAATCCTTTTTCACTGTAAACTTCCATTAATTTGAATTAATTAGGTTGGAGTCAGTGAAATATCTGTATGTTAAGTCTTAGCTCTTTAAAAAATATTTGCATTTAGGGGAATAGTTTCTATATTAATTACACACAAAAATATCTACACCTGTATTATCCAAAGCTGCTGAAGAGGAGGGAGCTAACATAGCAGCTCTCAGAAAATGGATAAGGTGGAAAAAATGTGTAATATCTTTTTATATTTGAATTCTGAACACAGGTATTTTCCCCAACTAACTTAAAAGATACATAAGTTCAACAAAAATGTTGGCTGCTTTTCTTCTTTCCTCTTTTTTTCTCCCCATTAATACTAAAACCAGTAAAGTTCAAAGAGCTACACACTGTGGCAGCTCTTTGTGTTAGCAGATGCCAACAAAGTCGTGAGTACGTTTAGGTAAAAATCTAGCTAAGGTTTAAGAGCTTTTATTAGAGCTCCACTATTTGGATTAGTGGATTTACATATGATGCCATAGCACATCATAAATAAGAAACAGCCTCTCATTTATATAAGTTAAATGGCAGAAAAGTGTGCATGTGTATTCATGTGTGTGTGTGAGGGAAAGAGAAGAAAGAGAGAGAGAGGAAGAGAAGGGAAAGAAGGGAGGAAGTTAGAGGGGAAGGAGAAGGGGAGAAGGGAGAGAGGAAGGGTAGGTAAGTAGATGAGTTTGAACAATGCAGGGTAAATTAAGCAAAGCTAGAGATGGGGCAGACTTATAGTTAGTCCCCTTGTCCCTACTCCTCTCTGGACCTTCTCTGCTGGCAGAGCCTCCCTCCCCCTGTAAAGCACAAATGTGCTCATACTCCTATATTTGCTTTCCCAGCTTCTCCTGTAGCAAGGGCATTGCAATATAAACTTATTTTGGCCAATGGAACCTAAGGAAAGTCTTTTGTGAGGCTTCAGGAAAGTTAATTGTCCATCAGTAAAAAGAGATGAAAAGTTTAAAACTCTCTTCAGCACTGAATGTGGTGGTGTGCACACCATGCAACCACCAGAGAGACAGAACTGACACGGGATGGTGAGAGAGGAGACCAATGGGTAGCATGCACTTCAGTACTTACTTGGGACAAAATACTATTTCCTCGACTCAGAACTAAATCTGGGCCCTGGCTGGTATAGCTCAGCAGATTGAGTGTGGGCCTGCAAACCAAAGGGTCACCGGTTCGATTCCCAGTCAGGGCACATGCCTGGGTTGCGGGCCAGGTCCCCAGTTGGGGGCACGTGAGAGCAACCACACACTGATGTTTCTCTACCACTCTTTCTGATTCCCTTCCCCTCTCTAAAAATAAATAAATCTTAAAAAAAAAAAAAGAACTAAATCTGGAACAGCATTGACTCTTGGAATTTTTGTGTGCAAAATATTAATTGTATAAGCAATTTTAAGGTGGCGTTTTTGCTTATTACAGCAAAATCATCTTAACTGGCACAAGTATCATTGTTACCTCATTATATATGATGTGTGTATGTTTATATGTACATGTATAAACATATGTGTGTATATTTTCTCCATTATTATATAATTCACTTTTCCAAACATTTAGGCAATAGGAATGAAGAGAGGGCTACTTAACTACTGTTTTTCAACTGATAATGTGTTGTAAAATGATGAAATTATTAGAATAGGGTAGAGATATACTTAAGTATTTATTGAATTTTCTTACTTTATCACATATGTCCAGGACCTCCTGAAACTGTGTTCTATAGCTATATAGTCATATTTTTAAGAAAACACATCTAAAGTTGGGTTCTCATTTCTGTGCTATGATTGCAAACTAAAGTTTATTGGGTTATTCAGTGATTTTTGAGCAATATGTCCATGCTTTTAACTAGCATAGGGAGCACCCATAGGGTTCTCCAAGGGGCTCCTTTGGCTCTGTTAGCAGAGTTTCATAACTGCATATGGAACAGTTTTACATCATGTACCAAACCTATGAATAAAATGCAACTTATAATTGTTTTAAAATACAAAGTTGTTTCTATAGTATACTTGTATGAATGAAATCATACTACTTCTCTATAGTGGGAAATAAATATAAAACTGTAATAAAATACAAAATAACTTTAAGATTCTTGTCAAACACAGGTGCATGTATATTTAAATAAAATGTTATTTAAATGTTAAACTATCAAAGCCTAAAATTCCATTCTCTATTTTTGTATATTAACACTGTTTTTGGATGCTTTCCTTGACCTGTCCTGCTCAGTTTATGAGTACATACCACAGGAGAAGGAAGACACCGTGACTCTCTGAACTGATAAATCTTACCAACAATTAAAAGCACACATTTTACTCATGGTGACTGAGTAATTCATCTTCATGTATAATGGATGGCACATTCATTCATATAAATATCAAATATGTAAACATAATAGAATTGTACTGAACTTAAACTTATTTGACATTTATTTATAGAAGAACATTTGGCAGATATAGAAATCATTTGTATCATTTATCCAATTGCATTGCATTTTAAGAGACTGTTGTAATTTATATTCCAAGCTTTTGTTTGCCTGTGATCTGTTACAGATGGCCTCTAGCCATCCTTATCAAGAGATACGCATTCTCAGCTCTTGTACATTTTGTTGAATGAATATCAATCAATCTGTTTTGCCTCTTTATATAGACTATAATTCCAGATGGAAGACCGCTGTTTATAAATCTGAATTCCTGCCAAAACAGAGATGTTGAAATTCATTTGGATACTATCTGTATGCAGTGAATCTTACATATGTGTGTGTGTCTTTATTTATTTATTTATTTATATGTGTATGTATGTGTATATATATTTATTTTTCTCTACTGTTTAAATTATAACTTGAGTAAAACCATTGTTCAACATGTAGTTTAGATTGGAAATCTGATGAGGTTAAAGCAATAAGCAAAAAGGTGTAAAAATGTTATCCACAATGCCAAATATCAGTGTGAATTTTCTGGATTCAAATATTTAATAATATGTGAAGAATGAAAATATTGTGAATTCTGGTTAAAGGATTTTAGCCTTAATCTTTTCAGATTAATTTATTCCCAAGCTAGAGTAACATTAATTTAAAATATACTGAATAGCATATGATCTTGAAATGTTTGTTAGATATTGGTGAAAAATTTAAATGTATATCTTGGTAATCATTAACTTTATTGGTAATAGAAACTGTTTGATTTTGCTCATAATTACACAGGGGTGGACAAAAGTAGGTTTATAATTTTAATCCAAATAACATAATAATAAATAATAATACAAGAATAAACTCTGTGTACCCATAACTGTAAACCAATCTTGTCATTCTTTGTATTTCTTATTCTAGAATAGTGCCTAGCATATAGTAAATACTCAATAAATGTTTGGTGAATGAATTAACTTTGAAAGTCAAATTGTCATCACTCAAGGTTAGGGGAGGTCTTGGGTAGGAGTTAACATATTGGAAACATAACTCATTTCCCCTTCAATCTCTCAGTCTGTGCAAACAAAGCACCAGTAGTAGAACATTCAAGACCATTTACTTTAGGATCACAAATCTATACTGTTATGAGAAAGAACATTATCTGTGAACAAATGACATACAAATATATTTTTGCAAATATACAAAATCACTGCAATTCTAATAATGACTAACTCCAGCATCATTTCTTAGACACCTCTAAGACAGAATTCATCCTTTCAATCAATTGACACAATTCTCTTTTTTCTTAAAGGTTTTATTTATTTATTTTTATTATTTTTACTTTTTATTTTTAAAAATATTTTTTTATTTATTTTTAGAGAGCGGGAACGGGAAGGAGAAAGAGAGGGAGAGAAACATCAATGCATGGTTGCCTCTCACATGTCCCCCACTGGGGACCTGGCCTGCAACCCAGGCATGTGCCTTGACTGGGAATCGAACTGGCAACCCTTTGCTTCACGGGCCCATGCTCAATTCACTGAGCTACACCAGCCAGGGCTATTTATTTATTTTTAGAGAGAGGGGAATGGAGGGAGAAAGAGAGGGAGAGAAACATCAGTGTGTGATTGTCTCTCACATGGCCCGCACTGGAGACCTGGCCTGCAACCCAGGCATGGGCCTTGACTGGGAATCAAACTGGCAACCTTTTGGTTCGCAGCCTGTGTTCAATCCACTGAGCTACATCAGCCAGGGCTCTTTTTAATTATTTTTTTTTTACTTGAGTCCCAGCATTTATTCAATAATTATTTCAAAGCATTTTGTTATGTTTAGTGGGTGACAAAAAGATAAATAACTGGCTATTCTTAAGAAGTTGATCATTAAAATGGAGATATAATATGTACAAAAGTAGGTGCAATACTCAGTGTCATATGTTATTAATGGATTGCTAATTCAAATAATGAGACTCTACATGCACTCTTAGAATGGCATCAATCCAAAACACCGATAGCAGCAATTACTGATGAAGATATAAAGCAGAAACTCTCATTCATTGTGGGAATGCAAAATGGTACAGCCATTTTGGAATACAGTTTAGAAGTTTCTCTTTTTTCTTTTATTTTTCATTGTACTTTGTCCCCCTCCCTGCTGCAGTCACCACACTGTTGTTCATGTCCATGAGACCCTTTACCTTTTTGTTTGAGCCCTTCGTCCCCTAACTTCCCCCAGAGCTGTTGGACTGCTCTCTATGAATCTGTTTCTATTTTGCTTGTTAGTTCAGTTTGTTTGTTAGATTGCATGTGTGAGTGAAATCATATGATGTTTGTCTTTCTCTGACTGGTTTACTTCAGTTAGCATAATGTTCTCCAGGCTCATCCATGCTGTCACAAAGGGTAAAATTGAAGCCCAAGTGTCCATCAATAGGTGAATCAATAGAAATTTCTTACGAAAGGAAATGTACTATGACCATAGGACCCAGCAATTGCGCACCTTAGCATTTACTCAATGAGTTGACAACTTATGTCTAGACAAAAACCTGCACACTGGTGTTTATAGAAGCTTGGTGATAATTGCCAACACTTGGAAGCAACCAAGACGCCCTGCAGTAGTTGAATGGTAAACAAACTGTTGTCCACCTCTGCATGAATATCCCATTCTTCTCTCTGTTCTCTTTGCCATACTGAACAGCATGTCCTACTTTGTCACTCTCCAACATTAAGAAAAATCACCAGTGGCCAATTGAGTAAAATCTAAACTCCTTATTTGAACATTATCATTTTGATAGGGCAGACCTGGGCCAGGGCAGTTGCAGTGAAATATATATATATATTTATGTAAAACATATATGTATATGTTTTAATATATATAAATTATTGTATATTCTTGAAGGATTGTCATTTTTAGAATTGTAAAATGTCATTCTTTGCCTCTAGCAATAATTTGTACTTTTAAATCTATCTGGTCTAATATTGTTAGAGCCTCTTCACCTCCCTTTTGCTTTCTGTTTATATGATATAGCTTTCAGCCTTCATTGTTTGTCTAGATATAAACTATGTGTCCTGTAGATATCTGTGGATATTTTAAAATCCATTCTGCAATGTGTCTTTTAATTGTTGTATTTAACCTAGTTAATTGAATGTCATTACTGATGAGAAAGTACTTATTTCTACTAATTTTCTATTTGTTTCGTATGTCACTTCTTTTGTTTCTCAATTCCTTCCTTCCTCACCGTATGGGTGTTCAATGGTTATTTTCTTATGTACCATTTTAGTATTTTTTGTTGTTTCTTTGACAATATATTTTGAGTTATTAGTGCTTGCTGTGGAGATTTCTATCAATTTCTTAGCATATTACAGTCTAGTTAGGATTTTTACCAACATAATTTCAGTAATATACTAAACCCTTGCTCCTGGAGAGTCTTACCCTTTACCCCTTATAATGTTATTGTCACAAATCACATCCGTATACATTATGTGTCTGTCTACATGCATTTCTGATTATTGCTTTATACAATTATATTTTAAGTTAGGAAAAAATTTTATACAAAATGCATTGTTCTATGTTTATATCTGTTTTTACATTTATTTGTGTAGTTACCTTTATTAGAGTTTGTTATTTCTTTATTTGGATTAATGTTATTGTCTAGTGTCCTCTCAGATTTCAGATTGAAGGGCATTCATTAGTATTTCCTTTAGGTCAGATGTACCAGGAATAAAATCTTTGAATTTTGTTTTTTCTAGGATTATTTTGATTTATTCTTTGAAGGATCGCTTTGTGGGATATAGAATTCTGATTGACAGGTTTTTTTTTTTCCTTTAGCATTTAGAATATATGGTTTCTGGCTTCCCTACTTTTGGGCCTCCCTGGTTTATGACTAGAAATCAACTATTTATCACACTGAGGAACTCTGTATAAGATCAGTTGCTTCTTGTTTTCAATATTTCCTTTGCCTTTAACTGCCCAAAGTTTGATGAGGATCTGGGTGTTCGTCTGCCTGGGCTGCCATAACAAATGTTATAGTCTGGTGGCTTAAACACCAAAAATTACTTTTTCACAGTTCTGAAGGCTAGAAGTCCAATGTAAAGCTACCGGCATAGTCAATTTCTGCTGAGGACTATGTTCCTAGCTTGCAGATGAGTACCTACTCACTATGTCCTCACATGGTGGGGGGGGGGAAAGAGCACTAGCTCTCTGGTATCTTTTCTTGTACATGAATTAGGGAGCTAATTCATCATGAAGTTCCCACCCTCCTGACCTCCTTTCATGCTTATTACCTTTCAAAGGCCTCACTTCTAAATGCCATCACATTGCAGTACTTAGAAATACCCAGTGGGGTATTGAGGCTATTCTTTTCTGTCTGGTGGCTACCGGGCTGCACTAACAGTGTGAACTGTTATTTTTCAAGGCTATTACAGAGCAGCACAGTACAAGATGGAACTAGTGCAAGTTAAAACACTATAAATTTTCCCGTCCTTTCCAAGAGTCAGCTCTTTTTCTTTAATAAAAGCTTGCTGAGTTATTGTGAGCCTTTGATGAGTTCCCAGTATTTTGGAAGAGTTGATTTTGACCTTTTTTTTTGCCAATCTTTTTCATTGCTGTTAGGAAGAGCATATTTTCAGAGGTCCTTCCTCTGCCATTTCAGTTGACATCACTTCCATGAGTTTGAATAGTACAGTTTAAGCTTCCTGCCAAAATTTGTGGGTGTTAGGCTGGCACTTTAATTCAGGATCACTCTAAAGGAGCGAGCCAACTGGTAGGACTCTACTCACTGAATAATGCAACGCTGTTTGCCAACCATCATCCACTTTTCAGATTGTTAAGTGGTGTTGAACTATTGAGCTGCTCTGATTCCCTCTATGAGGTCATGTGTTTCCTAAGGAATTTTTAAACTTTAATTGAAATCATTAATAAAAAAGCATTGACTGACATCATTTGGGAGGTTCTCAAACGAGGGAATAGTTAACCATTATTATAGTTGAAGTCAAAATAAACATTATCATTCGCATTGATGAAAACATATCACCCATGTTGAAACGATGTTCTTCCCTAGTAAAAGCACATTTAGGCAATTCATGGCACTGCCAAAATTTGATTTTGATACACTCGTAACATCTGTGAGTGTGGCAGAGATTTGCCATTAAGAATTTATATAATTCTCTGAAGACAGACCAAGCTAATGGAGCCCCAGAGCAGGGTAGTGGCTTGGTGCCAGCTGAACAGATATTCTCTAATTGTGTCTCAGGATTTATGTGTCAGATACAGGAAAGATTGATTTTCTATTTATAAACTGTTTACTCTTGTATTTTCTTATCAAAAAAATTTAAAATAACAATATTTTAGTTGATTTGGAAGATGACAATTTCTTGTTTTAATCAGCACTTAAGCCTGAACGATTCAAAATTATATTAGTTAATATATTAATATTAATATATTGATGTATAATATCATTTGGTATTATAATGTTAGTGTTATAACATAGTGGAGATATATTTTGATAATCTAAGTGCTTAACTGAAACTTATTTAGGATGTCATATTTTGTAATAACTTGCAAAATATACATTATACATGTATACTTTGTATATATGTGTGTGTATATAAGTATATATGTGTGTATATACATGTACACATATATGTAAAATCCTAGGTTAGAAATTATTGGCGTTTTAAAAGCAATATTTGTTTTTTCTTAATTACTCTATCCAGACTGACAGAGAAAATATATGTATTTGAAATAATATAGGAACAATAATAACATATCGTATTAATCATAGAAATGACAGTTAATATTAAGGTTGCATATTCTTACATTTGTCAATAGACTAAGGCCTTTGATTCTCGAAGGGGGGTCAGGGCTGAGGACAGAATGATAAAATGAGGCATGGATAAGTAATTACTGAAGTATCTTTTATGTTATAAAATGCTATAAAGCTCCATTCTTTTTAAATTCCTACCTAAGTCATAATAATTGCCCATTGCCTGACCGAGGAAACATATATGGTTTTGATATATAATATGTTTATGATACTTAATTGTCTATCTGGCTTTGACATTTCTCCTTAAGGCTTACCTGCACCTGGAATAATAACTTGTTCTGAGGTTTCAAACTACATAAATAGGATGTGACACGAGCTGGAAACGTGGCAAGAACAATATTCATTTTAGCTACTGTACAGAGGGCAGGTTTTATCAGCGATGCTCATGGACAGACCGTGGGCCATCTCCTCAGGCTATGGATGAACGTTCATGGAAATTTTCTTTTAATTATTATTTAACTTATAGACTAAAAACTTCTCATCAAGTTTATAATCAACAAAAGTTAACTTTACTTTGATATTTGCCTAATGAGATTATTTTATTTTTCCTGTATAGAGTACTCAAAAATAGCTTGAAATGTTAGTGAGCTCAAAACCCAACTTCCTTTATTCAACTGTATTTGACAGAGTGATGGCCTCTAAAAGATGCCCTCATTCAAATTTCCAGAACCTGTGAATTTGTTATCTTGCAGGGCAAAATGGACTTTGAAAGTGTGATTAGCTTAGTATCTTGAGATAGATTATCCTGGAATTTCTTGGTGGGCCCCTTATAATCTCAAGTGTTCTTACTTTAAAGCTTTAACAGATCATTGTAATATATCAATTATTCCATATCTGATGGAGTAATAGTTTAATTATTATAAATGTATAAGCTTTAGTTGACATCATTGCATTTATAGACATTTACTATCAAGTTCAAGTAACATATATCTGATAAAGGGACTTTGGGAAAACAGCACTAGACAAATTTTTGTGCAATCTACTCTCCATAAAAGACAAATACCTTTCAATTCCCCCTTGCTTACCATGACAGAGTCAATTTATTTCCAATCCAGGTACAAGATTTATCTTCTGAACTGTAATACCCTATTGAAGTGGAAATTACAAGGTGGCTATTTTTATGTAGTGCCCTCTTTTGTTTTATCAATGCCTTTCTATCAAACACTTTAACTCCAATTTATAAATTAGTCGGAACCTACTAGTTCAAGACAACCTGTGATGTGGTTATAGTCTGGGGAGAGCAGTGCACAAAAACTGTCAGCTTTCCATCCCATGATGCTTTGGAAGTTTGACAGTCTTAGATTAAGGTTAATGAATTCTTAAATATAACAAATTTTTATAACATTGTAACTGTTTAGTGAGTAAGCTGGAGATTTACATACGAGTTTCTCTGGTTCTGTATTTGGTTTTTAAAGAATCTGTGAAATGTTTCTAGCTCTTAGGAAGACATATTTTGGCCCTGGCTGGTGTGACTTAGTGGATTGAGTGCTGGCCGGTGAACAAAAAGGTCACTGGGTCCATTCCCAGTTGGGGCACATGCCTGGGTTGTAGGCCAGGTCCCTAGTTGAGGTTGTGCAAGAGGCAACCAATTTATGCATCTCTTGCACATCAATGTTTCTCTCTTCTCTTTCTCCCTCCCTTCCCCTCTCTCTAAAGAGAAATAAATAAAATCTTTTCTTTTTTACAAAAAGAAAGACATGTTATAACCTTTCACTCAGTTCACCTTTTCTCTAGTGCAGTAATACAACCTAAAGGTTTAAAACATTGAAAAATTATATTGTTAGTCACAACTGATTAAAATAAATGTATTACATGCTTTTCTAAGTGTAGATATTTATCAATTGAAATATATATAAACGTTTATTATTAAATCAATACCTGCTTCTTGAAAAGTAAAGCCAAAGAAAGAAAAGCTATTATCTAGAGACATCTATTGCCAAAAATTAGCTATTATTTGATATTTCCTTAAAACCATTTCTTAATACATGTAGTTCACTCTTCCTAGTTCCCTAAACTGTAGTGTATGCTAATATTAAATGACCAGATGACTATTCATTTTGAAAGCTTTAGTTAGTAGCCCTGTGTTATAGTCCATATTTTAATGTCCCAGTCTACACTGTGCCTTGAGAAAGTACAGCAGTATTTGAAAATGCAAACACTGTGACCTATCCGAAAGCATGCCAGACCTGCTGGGCTTCTTCTAGTGCCCTGTGAAGTGCAGAAGATGAGAAGCTAGCCTAACCTTTTCAAATGGCAGCAGCAGCAGCAGCAGCCCAGAAGACTAACGGCTGTCCTAGTTACTTCCCGTGCACTTAAACTTGCACACACTGGAATGTGTGGTGCTTTGATTGTGATACTTATTTCTAAGTTCTTGTTGTCCTGCACTGTGGTGTTAAACATCTTCCAGACGCATTCTGTGACTTACATACAGATCTCTCTCCCAGTTGAAATGTATAGTCATGTGCCACATAATGAAGTTTTGTGTCACATATTGATGGTCCCATAGGATTATAATGGAGCTGAAAAATTTCTATTGCTGAGCGACATCATAGCCTTTGTAATTCTGTAAGGCAGTGCATTACTTATGTTTGTGGTGGTACTATGCTGCTAGTCATATAAAAGTATAGCACATATAATTATATATGAATTATATATGTTATATAATACTTGATAATGGTAATAAACAACTATATTGCTAGTTATGTATTTACTATATGTACTTCTTGTTGTTATTTTAAAGTACGCACTTCATACTTACAAAAAAAGTTTGTTGTAAAACTGTATGCTGCTATGTAGGCAGCAGCCTCATACATCTTGTTGACCACATCTCTTGATTGCATCATTTTCTCTTGTGCTTGTTTTAATCCTGTGTTGTTTTGTACATTGATATGCTGTACTAGGACCAATAGACTATACCATATAGCTTACATGTGTAGTAGGCTGTACTGTATACACTAGGTGGTACACTAATGTATACTGTATACTGTATACATTAGTAGAGTATGCTATCTAGGTTTGCGCAAGTGGACTCTATGACGTTTGCACAGTGACAGATTGCCTATTGACGCATTTCTCAGAATGTTCTGCAGTCGTTAAGCAGCACATGCTATACACTTGCCTTTAGTCAATGTGGGCAACAGCAGGAACAAATCTGCTACTTGTGAGCATGGATAATGCCCTTAGGGAGATAATAGGGAGATTTCTCCAGATGAAAACAGTTCAGCAGTTTTGAAGATGATTAAAGATATAGTGTCTTTATTAATCACCTGATTATAGGACATTTGAAGTGAAATTCCTTAGAAAAATCATCTTTGGATGTAAATGCCTTTTAAATTGAGTATATCAGTGCAAAGACACCAGGTAATTCAAGACATACCTGAAAAGTTTACTTTTTTCCAAATTTACTTAGTTTCCATATACACATACATACATACATACATATATAACAAATTACCTCAAAATTTCTAAGCAAACTATTAAACATAATTCTAGCAGACAAATACTTTTTGTTTCCTTATGTATTTTCTCCAATAAAATAGCTTAGCTGTAAGTGCTAGGAAACCAATATTTAACAATACACTGATTTATCAATCATCTCCAAATATGTTTGAAAAAATCAATGATTCAATGTATATTCAGCGATACATATATTGCTTATTAATTTTTTTCAAATGTTGTGAATCTTAAGATAAAAGCTTTTAGTATGAAAAGTCCTGGTTATAACAATAAAATGTTATTCCTCAAGAAGATGGTAGATCCATATTGTAAACAGAAAACCTGTCCTCAAAATGTCAAGCAGAGAATGAAAAGTAGTTTCCTTGGCTTTTCCTTTGTCTTCATCTAAACAATAATATTTATTTCTTTCAAAATCGGGGCACCTGTGGATATGTTGGAAAGCAAGGCAACGGTCCCCACTGACTCAGCTGTGGAAAGAAACACCCTTCTCTGCCTGTGCTAGTTTTGCTCCAGTCAATAAATACCTGATTCAGTGTTCTCAGGCTCTGAGCAAAGTCAGTACTCTCAGAGTCTGAGGAAAATCAGGCTCTGAGCAAAATTCAACATGCAATTCTGAATTGCCTGTCAGGGATGGGGTGCTTCTGCTGGACGTGGTTTACCTGGCTGGGGGTGGCAGGACACCTCCTGGTACTTCCACCCCCCAAGCTGGTGTCCCTCTCCCTTGGGAAGCCTTGGCAAGCTGAGCAACTGACCCTGCGGGAAGCCTGGGGGTCCTCCAGAGCCCCTGGCTGCACTGGCTGCCTTCCCCTGCGTGGTTCAGAGGCCCTGTACACTTCACTCCGTGAACGCCGGGGAGGGGCAGAGAAAAGGGAGAGGACTCGGTGCCCTAATCTTTAGAGATAACTCTAGGTGGGCGTGAAGTGTTTCTTAGTGAGCTGGGATGTGAAGGGAATGGAGGAACTGAGCCTGCAGCCTAAAGGGTTTCCTTGCAGAAGCCAACCTTGGCCGGCTTTGCTTCAGTGTGGGAATGGATTGGGGTGGGGCAAGTTTCTGTTGCGCTCTAGCACTTTGGGAAGGTGACATGCATAACCGCAATGTGATCGCCCCTCCCAGGCTCTATCCAGTGGGGTGAGGACAGAGGAGATGCCTCTGCAGGTGCCTGGAGAAGATGAGGCAGCTGAACCGCCACTCTGGCGGCTACGAGGTCCCAGCCACATTCTCCAGCCACTGTACCCATTCCAAAGAGTGCCCCACATGGCCCAGCCCCACTTGAGGAGGACTCACATCTTCTCCAGGCCCTTGTATTCTGGGTACCAAGTCAGAACGCCAGCAGGAAAAGGGCCTTGGCCTTCCTCCTGCTGCTGTTGCCAAGGCAACTGTGCTGTTGTTGGCCAGGGACGCTGGGGAGGCTAGGTCCAGTGCGGAGTGGCATGCGGGGATGCGTGGGCGGTTGGAGGACCAGTCCAGAGCCAGTGCAAGGTCCCAGAAGCCTGGCGCGGGCTTTCAGGGTGGAGGGCCCCTTTCTCACCTCCAGCTCTCCAGTGTTGCCATGGAGACCACAAGGGCAGCCTCATCTGCACCAGCTGATACAGTAGTCACTTCAGGAGAAGAAACAGCAACCAGAGCCCTCTCTAGCCCCAGCAGTCTCCTCCAGGAGCGCTAACCAAGCAGCTGCCACTGCTTGCCTCCCACAAACAGGAAATGTGAGGGCAGATGTCTAAAATTCAACCCCCCTCCTCCATCATGCCTTTATTTGGCTTTACACCCAGATTTTCGTATCTCTGCATCCTCCACAGTAAACGGTCTAGAGCAGCAGCTATCCTCAACTTTTTTGGCACAAGGCACCGGTTTCATCGAAGACAATTTTTGGGGAGTTGTGGGATAGTTTGCAGATGATTCAAGCACATTATATTCATGCTCACCTCCTGCTGTGTGAACAGGTTCCTAAACGGGCCTTACGATAGTGGTCCTCCACCCCCTGCCTGGAGGTTGGGGACCTCTGGTGTGGAGGATGAAAAAGTGGCTCTTTGTTCTGCCTGCTGATCGCCTCTTCTGTTAACAAACAGCTTATTTAGTTCCACAGGACACCGTCCTGAGCCAAATCTAATTATCAACAGACATTTTTAAAGTGTTATATAAAGATTTTATTTATTTAGAGAAGGGAAAGGGAGGAAGAAAGGGAATGAAACATCGGATGTGCAAGAGATATATTCATTGGTTTTCTCTGGAGCGCCCCCAACTGGGAACCTGGCCCACAATCCAGGTATGTGCCCTGACAAGGGCAATCTTTCAGTTCCCAGGCTGGGCTCAATCCACTGAGCCACACCAGCCAGGGCTAAAGATTTTTTCATTACAGATGTGTGAAATTCCTACTTTTCATTTATAGGATCTTGATGATATTTGTAGGAACATCCTCTTAATTAAATTAACTGCTTTTTGGCAAGAGTGGAATAATTATATGTTGGAATATCTGGGGACATAATAAAGAGAGAATGCTTGGTTCAGAAGTCCTTTCCCAGTTTCCCTCCACCACCCGCCCCCAGTTCTATATGTCAATACAGTGCTGTCTCTCTTTTCTGGACTCTGTTTCTTCCATGTTTGAGATCAGTGTTTGGCTTGCAACACGGGTTATGTTAGCGTGGTTCTGCCTTTGAGCTGGGGCAGAGGAGTGTGTACCCTAGAATACTTATACTTAGCTCAGGTTCAAGGTTTAGTGCATGGATGCACCTCTACTGCCTACAGACATGAATGCACTTAGCAAAGACTTTTCCTGATTAGAGCAGGTTGAGGCATCTGTGATCTTGAATTGCCAGTCATGTCTTGACAAGTTCTGGGAACTGCTGTTGGTCTTAACCCCTCGCTTCTCAAATTTCTTGCCTGTTTAATGTACATGTAGCACAGCTTTCATTCTCTGAAAGCACCCTATTAGCTTTTGCTACTGATAATCTTGAGTTTCCTTACATAGTTCTGCAATTTTGAATAGACCAGCCTTTTCAACTGACTTTAAATACTACCTCTTTAGAAAATCCCAACAATGCAGGATAACTATTTCTTCCTAAAGCTGATGGGTGAGATACTTAATAATTTGGAGTTTTTTAGATTTTCTGTGTTTTCAAAGCCACTAGGAGATTTTTATATAGGCCAAACCATAGATGAAGCTATGAATGTGAAACACACTTGTTTTCAGTGTCCTGTTGCTTGGTTGCAACCTCTCACAGATGTCACCAGGATTTCTTGAACATGGAGTCTGATTCTTCTTTCCATTTGTTGTCCCACTTCTAAGAATGACCCCCTTGGTTTAACCTGTCATTTCCCTTGAAAATCTCCCATCTTCTCTTGGTGCTTCTCTGGTTCTTCAAAAGTTCTTTCTTAGTCTTTCACTTTTTTTCTTTTCCTTTTTTTATGTTGTGTATTAGTTTTCTGCTTCATCCATCCTGCATATTTTCCTGGGCCTTCTCATCCACATCCAGGGCTTCATCTGCCTTGTTACTCTCTTGAAGGAGAAAGAGAGGGAGAGAAACATCAATGTGTGGTTGCCTCTTGTATGCCTCATACTGGGGACTTGGCCCGCAACCCAGGCATATGCCCTGACTGGGAATCAAATTTGCAACCCTTTGGTTCACAGCCTGTGCTCAATCCACTGAGCTACACCAGCCAAGGCTATTCTCTTGTCTTCTTAATCTATGTTATCTTGTGTAGACTTTTCTCTGAATGCCAGATCCCTATTTCCAGCTACTTCGTAAACATTTCTACTGGTCTCTCCTGTAGGCATATCAACCTGTCCCTGATTGAACTATGTTTCTCTCCGAATTTGCTTTTCTTACTGCCTTTCATGTTTCAGTTAATGACCTTACTATCCCCCCAGTTAGCCTAGATTAGAAACATGGAGTCATTTATTGATTCTTACATTCAACTAGTCAGATTTCTCACTGCTATCCAGCATATGCCAGGCAAACGCCATCATAAAGCTTAATTCTAGTGGGAAAGACAGATTAAGGCGGTCACAACTAAATAATAAAATTACGGTGTTTTAGGAAGTCTACTCCAGAAGTAACTAGGGTGCTATATGATAAAGAAAAGTTTTATGTGTTGGTTTGAGATGGAGGATGGGAAGAAAACAAAGATTTAAATTGCTAGGGAAAGAAAAGCTCGGGCAGGGAGAATAACAGTCACAAAACTCTGGTGATGGAGAAGGGCTTTTAGTGTTCAGTGAATTGACGTGGAAGTCATAGTGTGTAGTGAGAAGGGGCAAGTGGGGTGCAGTGAGCAGAGACAAAGAGATAGTGGACAGATTTTGTAGGACTTGTGGGCCCTGATAAGGAGCATGGATTTCATTGTAAGTGCAGTAGGAAGCCACTTCGTACTTTTAGGGAGACTGGCATACACTATTTATAATTTAAAAACGTAAGTCTGGTTATGGGGTGGAGAATGACGGGGGTGGTTACAGTTTGGAGGTGGAGAGGAGTTTAAAGACTACAGAAGTGTTATATTAGAAGATTAGTTAATAACTGGGTGGAGAAGTAATCAAACATGAGATATTTTCAGTGGTCTCTATCTGAATTGGATCTCAATCTGAGTTCTGTCCCTGCAAGTGAACCATACCATGTGAGGCTTTCCACATCTAGGTCCCTGCTACTAAGTCCAATTGTTATGATTCTCATTCTTTTATGACCTTAACTCCCAATGATAGTTACACGATGGCTTCAAGGAGAATGTAGAGAACAATAGATGAGCTGCCACTAGAGTCAGGCTGCCTTGGTTCATATCTGGGCTCCATGACTTACTAGGCGAGTCATTTTGGGACAGTTGCTTAGGCTTTCTGCTCTAGAATAGCAGTAATAGCAGTAACACTGATTTTCAGAACTTTACAAGTATTAAATAATGCATATAATAGACAGTGCTTGTAAGTGCTTAATAAATGTCAGATGACAATGTTGATGCTGATGATTATGATAGTGGTTTGAGGTCTCACTCTGATATGTAGCCACTTGGGGGATGTTCTGCAGCCTTTACTTCTAAGTAAGTCCAAGAACCAAAAGGGGAAAGGCATTATGATTAACCTTGAGGATAGGAGGCAATCGGAAATGTTCTGACAAACAGACATCTTTGGGTTGCTACTCCTCAAATATCCCTTCTTGGGAAAATCCCCTTTGAGGAAAAAATGTCCTGTTCCTTGCTGATTTTTTAAAACTTTCTTTAAGCCTACATTTTGTTGCTTTAGTGTTCTTTTTTTTTTGTGCACTGAAAGAAAATGACTATGGAGTTATGAATCATGGCAAAAATGATAGAATACATTTAAGTTGGGAAAAGTTGGGCCTTGCTTCTACCTGATGATCTTTTTTATGTCTTTCCAATTCTGTAGTAAACACTCCTCAGTAATTAAAAACTTACATTTTCATATGTTCTCATCTTCCAATATTGATAGCCTGTTTTCGCAAATAATTACTGTCCTTCATAAATGCTAAGCCTATTTTTCCAGTACCTTTTTCTTGTATCTCTGCACACGTCTTGTGTTTCTGTCAGATCTGACTAGTAAATGCAGCACAGGCTGCCACTTGTCCTTCATGTTCATTGTCTTCTTCCCCATAGAAGTAGAGCCTGCTGAATTTCACCTGGACACTTGACTGCATGTGAGCACTTCACCGACTGCATTTTCTAGCTTCCCTCACCTCTAGGTATAGTCCTGGGGTTAAGTTTGCACCGAAGCTACATAAGCAAATATGATGAGTGCAACTTGTTTCTTTTACATTCTCTTTTACTTTTACTTCTGGCTAGAAAAATAGTGGAGTCTGGACCATCCTTGGCAGTCATCTATTCCTGACGGCAGAGCTACTGTGCTGGCTCCAGGCCCCTGGACTGTTAGATGAATGAGAAATAAATTTCTGACTTTTTAAACTACAGTATCTTGAGGTCTCCTTCTTACGATATAGTCTCTGACTTAACACAGTATGTTATAAACATCGTGATGCATATGTGCCTCTCTGCATTTAGTGAGGCTAATCTCTCCAGATTTCTAGGTTCCAGATTTTTAGGTTCCTACTGAAATGATCTCCAGCTGTGCCATAGTCATTACTTTATCTCTTACAGTGCTTTCTGTTCCCTACATTCATGACCATGGGGAATGTATTAATTTATCTCAGCCTCAGCTTTCTTACCTGTGAAAGAGGAATAATAGATAATTAATATGAAAAGTAAAAGATATAATACATGTAATGTTTAGCATACTCTGGGGTATACACTAAGCATGCAATAGATATAAACTTATTTTCACACAATAGTGTTAATGTGTGAAATGAATTCATGAATTGAGCAAAGGCATAAATCACAAGATCAAAGCATTGATATGTTGGAGGGAGATATCCAATTAAAAGGCCTTTAAAGGAGTAACTCATTTTGTTTTATGACTTCAGGTCTTCCAGAAATCTGTGATGATTTCATAAATATTAGAATAGTGCAATATGAACATAAATTGTCATATGACTAAGCAATTCTTCTCTTAGTTATATATCCAAAAGAAACGAGTGCATGGGTATACCAAAAATATGAACTAACTGCTCACAGTAGCATTATTGTTATTAGACATATGCAAACAGCTCAGTGGTTTCTTAGGTGTAGGAGCAAAGCTAACTCTTCATTTTGACATATTTCTTTTAACAGTCTTATGCTCCTCTTCTGAAATATTGGGGTAACAATTCTTGATTATTGGCTCCTTAAGACTATGGTCTTTTAATTAAAAAGTGCTTCGAGAAAAATTGCTGAAAAGTCTCTTACATGTTACACATAAAATTATACTTCTGGTTTTTGTATTTTCTTTTTAGAGTCATGTAGTGATTTTCCTCTATCTAAAGTACTGCCTTTAAGATCCTTTAACAAAGTGGTAAATGCTTTGGGGTTTCGTTTGTCTGAAAATTCTCTCATTCTGGAGTGCTAATTTACCTGACTATTCAATTCTCCCTTAGTATGTATTTTCCCTTAAAGCCATGAAGCTGTTGTATTATTATCTGCCTTTGTGACTATTTGGAAGTTTGCAGTCAGATAAGTAGTTGGTCCGAAAGAGTGATCAGTCTTATGTTTCTGGCTGCTTGTTAATATGGTCAGTTTGTGGTTTTCTGCATTTCTACTATGCTGTGTTTAAGAATAGACATTAAGAAACAAGACTCTGTATGTAATCATCTTGTATTTTAAATCTGAGGACTAATAGCCCTACCAGTTTTCCTCCATTATTCCCCCAAAAGGTGAGGCTATCTTTTTCCCAACTGAGAGACCAATGGAAGTCAGACAAGTCACCTCTGTGTGACACTGTCTTTTCTACCATCTTGTGACACGACAATAGGAAAGACAAGTCATTTCTATTTACAAAATGGCAGGATTTTTTGTACCCATCCTTTCACTACATGCATTGACCACTTTTTTGAGGGTCCTGGGTTTTTTAAATTAAATAGCATTGTATTTCTAATCCCACCACCTGTTCACCTGTGTGTGAAACATGCTGCTGCACAACAATGTAAACATCCCTGGAAGCCATTTGACACTCATTAGTGCAGAATTTTCCGTTTCCTTTCAACAGAACCCAATTTTGGGCTGAGATTGCTGAACACACAGGTGCGCCAGCAAGAAGAGTGCAATTTAGTTTCACAGTGGTGTTCTTAGCATGAAGTTTATTTTTAGTCTCTTTGCAAAGTGTTTCACATTAAATGTAAGTTTCTAAGTGACCTCTTTTACAGTCTTCTTGTTCAGGTATTTTCCACCCTCTTGTCATTGTGTGTTTGGCCTGTGTGTGTTTTTTTATTAGAATACAAAATGGGAGACTGGCTTGTTTTATTTGTTTTTTTGAATCCTCTGATGTGGAGAGAAAATTTCCTTCATGAGATGTGGAAGCCTTCCCTGCACACACCGAATTTATGGCAAGTCCAGGCCCAGGAGCCCCAGCAACTCATCACCAAACACAGACAAAGACATTGCCAGAAAGTCACCTTTGCAAAAAGAAAGAAAAAAATACAGAGGGGCGGGGAAGAGGGATAGGCTATGGAGAGAAAACACAAATGCACCATCCAGAATCCATATTTATAAACTAATAGAAACTATAAACTTTGTCATATTTCGAACTGAATCAGAACACCGGAGGAGCTAAAGTGAAGGTCCTGTGTTAAGGTGGAGGTTTCTGTTTCGAGTCTTGTGGCTCATGGATCACATGACCCTAGAAAATTTGCCTTATTTTGAGAGCTTTGCATTTTAAACTATGCTTGCTATTAATCCTAATTACTTTGTCATGAAAATTTTCTTTCTTTTTAGAAAGAATACTAATAGAGTTGAATGTTTTATATCCTTGGCAGAATTTTATTTTTCAATATGAATTATTCTAAAACATATGAAGAAACATTTTTGGAAATACATGCAATTGAAAAGAGATATAATACATTGTTATATTTTCATTCTCTATGTGATTTCAATTGGTTCTTTTGTAATTGACTAAGGTTACTTTCAGAAATGTGGTGAGATGGCTTCGGTCCTCTTGAGTAACTTCCCACCGTGGTCACACAGGAAAATCAGGCTCTCCCTCTTGGAAGGAGTATTGTGGCCTTTTACTCCCTCTCGCCACCTCCCTTTAAATAGACATTATTTTTTAGATCAATTTTGCATTCATGAAAGTAGTAAGCAAAAACTACAGGGATTTTTTATATACCCCCTGCCTCCACTCGTGCACAGTCTCCTCTGTCACCAACATCCTTACCAGAGTGGTACATTTGCTGCAATTTTTGAACCTACATCAACAGGTCATCATCATTTAAAGTCCATAGTTTACATTGGGATTCTCTCTTGGTGTTGAATGTTTTATGGGCTTTGATAATGTATGACACCATGCATTCTCCATTGCAACATCTTGAAGAATAGTTTCTCTGCCTAAAAATCTTCTGTGCTTCATTTATTTATCCCTTCCTCCCTCCTAACTCCTGGCAAGTATCTGGCCCTTTCAGAGTGGCATCTTTATTAAGTAATATGCATTTAAGGTTTTTCCCATGTCTTTGCATAGTTTCATAGATCATTCATTTTAGCACTGTGTGTACCACAATTTATTACCTATTCACCTACTTAAGGATATTTTGGTTGCTGCCAAGTTTTGACAATTATGAATAAAGCTGCTATAAATATCTGTGTACAGTTTTTTGTGTGGACATAAGTTTTCAGCTTCTTCGGGTAAATACCAAGGAGCACCATAACTGGATCATATGGTAAGAATATGTTGAGTTTTGTAAGAAACTGCCAAATTGTCTGCCAGAGTGCCCAAGCCATTTTGCATTCCCACCAGCAATGAATGACAGTTCTTGTTGATCCATATCCTTGTCAGCATTTGATATTGTCAGTGCTCTGGATTTTGGCCATTCTAATAAGTATGTGGTGGTATTTCAGTGTTTTAATTTGCATTTTCCTGATAATATATTATGTAGAACATCTTTTCACATGTTTGACTTCCATTTGTACATCTTCTTCAGTGAGGTACCTGTTCAGATCTTTTGTCCATTTTTAAATCAGGTTTTTATTTTCTTGTTGAATGTTAAGACTTCTTTGTATATTTTGGATAACAGTCTTTTATCAGGTGTCTTTTGAAAATGTTTTCTCCTCATCTGTTAATTGTCTTTTGAGTCTCTCGATGCTGCCTTTTATAGAGCAGAAAATTTTAATTATAATTAAGTCCAGCCTACCAATATTTTTTTTCATATATAGTACTCTTGATGTTGTACAAAAAATCATTGTCGTGCCCAAGGTTATTTGAATATTTTCCCTATATTCTAGGAGTTTTTATAGTTTGGAGTTGTACATTTAGGACTGTAATCCATTTTGAATTAGTTTTTATGAAAAGTGCAAAGTCTGTGTCTAGATGCTTTTTTGTGTGTGTTTGCATGCAGACGTCCAGTTATTCTAGCACCATTTGTTGAAAAGATTATCTTTTCCATTGTTTTGCCTTTGTTCTGTTGTTAAAGATCAGTTGACTATATCTATGTGGGTCTATTTATGTACTTGCCTTGATCTATTTATCTGTTCTTTTACGAATATGATACTGTTTTGATTACAGTCCCTTGATAGTAAGTCTTGAAGTTGGATAGTGTCAGTCCTTCAACTCTGTT
Source organism: Carollia perspicillata (assembly GCA_004027735.1). Taxonomy (NCBI): domain Eukaryota; kingdom Metazoa; phylum Chordata; class Mammalia; order Chiroptera; family Phyllostomidae; genus Carollia; species Carollia perspicillata. Next base: position 38,966 of record PVKM010001083.1, read on the forward strand.
CTTTTCCTTTAATATTATGTTGGCTCTTCTGGGTGCCTTTTACTTTTTCCCCACACTTTTTAGGGAACTATGCCCAGAACTCTGTCTCTTTATGTAAAAGGCTTAGTCAGATATTTGAAGGACACACAATTATCTATAATAAAGTAATAACTAACCTTTGTTGAGTGCTTATTAAATTCCATGCAAAGTTCAAGTAATTCTCAAATCAAGCCAAAGAGATGTGTTATAATTATCTTCCTATATCCCATGAGAAAACCAAGACTCAAAGAAATGTCAAGGAATTGCCGAAGGAAACTTAAGAAGTAAATGATGGAATATGGTAGTTTACTTCCAAGAGGCATAATATGTGATCACTTCCCAATACCTATCAGCATGAACCAGGTGCTTGGCAAAGAGTTTCTACAAATTATCCAGATTACGAAGACACAAATCACATTCTAATAGGATATTTACTGATCAAGTAGTATATACCAAGGACTATGCTAGATGTTAAAATTTCACAATCATTATCATTTCATTAAGCATCTTCTCTTGGTGAGCTCATTGTGCAGAGTAAATATCTTATAGTGAAGAGATCATTTAAAATACAATCTAGTAGCTTTTTTTCACAATAGTGTCAAACCAGAGTCGGCCTAGATGCCCACTAACAGGAAAAGAGAAGTTGTGGCTTAGCAATGTAATAGGGTATTTTTATTCAGAAATGAAAGAATGAAATGTTGATGAACACAAAAGCATGAATAAATCTCTGAGTTATTATGCTAAACCAAAGGAGTGAGACACAAGAAGTACACATACTCTATAATTCCACTAAAAAAACATTGGGAATATGCAAATGCGAACCTGGTTATTGAAATCATCAGTCGTTGCTTTGAAGGAGCTGACTGAGAAGGACCATGAAAGAATTTTACAGGGTGATGGAAACGTTGTTTATATAGTTACTAAAACTTGCTGAACAGTGCACTTAAGATCTGAGCATTTCACTGTATATAAACTATAAAAAATAAAGTAAACAAAACAAAATAGCACATTAAGTGCTAAAAACAGGCATGAGCAAAGGGTGGGAGAGCACAGGGAAGTCAGTCAGTAACCTGTCTGTGAGGAGTCAGGTAAAGCTTTCCTGGAACACCGGGCGCGTGAATGGGTTTGGAAGAGGAAGTCGGAATTTGCCAGTTGACAGATGTTCTAGGAAATAGCAGAGAACATTTATTTGTTAATTTATTAATTCATCTACTCAAAAATTATAGCCCATTGATTTTCTGCCTGGTGCAATTCTAGGTCCTTGTGATGTAGTAGTGAAAAAGATAAATGTAGTTTTTGCCTGCAAAAAGCTTAGATTCTAATGGGGAAGTCATAAATCATAACTTCTATTGAATCTTCAGGGAAAGTTGAGTCATTGTGATTAAACTGTGTTGGAATGGCTAGCGATAAGGTGGGTAGTGATAAGTACATTAGAACCAAATTAATAAGATTGAAATGTATAATAAATAAAGGTGTTTGAGTTTTATTGTATGGGCATGGGATTCTAGTAGAAATTTATAAATCCTAAACTGATACAGTTAAAATTTTTATTTTTATTTTTCAGTTACAGTTAACATTTCATATTATATCAATCACGTATGTAGTTATAATTTTTAAGGAAGATTATTTTGACTGTTTGAGGATGGATTGAAATGAGGAGAAATTCATGGAAACGATAAATGGAATGCTCTTTCCATAGTCTAAGCCCGGGTTGTCAGAAACTCAGCACACTGGCCACCTCATATTTTTGAGTCCATAGCACACACTGCTAATGCATAAAATGTATCTTCTGCACCGAGTCAAAGCGAGGCTTTGAGTACCCATTTCCTGGGTTAGTAAATCAGGAGCCCAATAGAAAAGGGGGAGAGACTGGATTGGTGGGCTAGCCCACACATGGAATTATTTGATTACAGGGTAAGAGAATGATTTGGACTTTTAGATTGTGGATCTAGGAGACAATAACATTAACAATAATCATAATGATAATAGTGATAGCAGTCGATCATAGCAGAAGATGTGTTTGGATTCTTGGGGAACCGCGATAACAAAGTTCTGACAAAGATCTCACTTCCAATCTCATTAGTGAAACTCTGCTGTAGCTCTTCTGGCCCATTTAGATGTAAAGAACCTTTATTTCTAGGTTTTAGTTCCTTGCCTTATAATTAGGTCAGAATTTGTACTTTGTGGTCAAATGTACGTAACTCAGTTTCTAATCTTACAGTTATCCTAAAAGTGTCTTTTTTTCCTGGGATTATAACTCACAAGATTGGCTTCTTAGCTGTAAAAGCTTTAAATTATTATTATTTTTTTTGTTTTATTAGCATCTCCTTCCAAATATGCTCATGTATTGGAGGCCATTGGCATGAACATCATATGTCTTATGACCTATTAATTTGGTTATCATTAAGTTTTCAACAAATGTCAGCATCTCTAAAACTCACTTTTATTTATCTCGCTCTGGTTCTTCGTACCAGAGGTGTAAAGGGGACTTTGCCACTCACTCTTTCAGGCAATGATTGGGCCTGCTAGCTAAGGGAAAAGGCAAGAGGTTACAGTTGTATGGCTTTCTCACAGCAAATTCCAAAAGAGATCGATCGGATGACTAAGTCTTAAACCCTAAATTCATACAAAATCAGTTTTGGAGGAGCGAAGTTTAGTTTTTACCTTTTTGTGTACCACATCAACTGTTGATAGATGTTAGTGAAGGGAAATGCTGAAAAAGCAGGAAAATGAGCAGCCTAAACAATACATGGTTAATCCGCGCCTTGAAAGCGAAAGCTATTTGTATGTCAAGGGCAGCGACAGCATGTGTCAGGGAAGGGGTGAGAAGTCGCTCCTGTCAGGCAGTATCTGACAAGCAAAGCTCTTTCTGCCAGGATCCGCACATATGGCACAGCCGCGCTTTCCCAGACTTCTTTGTGCTGGAGGGAACTGGCCTCCTAGTAACTTCGACTTTTGTTTGTGCTGAAGAGAGAATGAATATTCTCCATAAATACTTGTAATTGAAGAATACATAAATTCTTGCCATTGAAGAAGCATAAACTTGGAATTCAGTACTGTTTTGGAGGGGTAAATCATCAGTTTTGGAGAGAAGTGGGATTAAATTTTCTCTGTCTTTGCAAATGGATTGTCGGTACAAAATCAATACATTTTCATAGGTTTGCCTCTCAAAAACATTTTTTAGGTTGAAGTATGATATTGGGATGAAATATTTCATTTTCTTCTTTATGCTACTTTTTGTAATTTATTTTTTCCTAGAAATATTGTTTAAAATTTTACAAGTTATTTTATTGTTTTTATTTTATGTTAACTTGATTTTATAATTTTTAAGAAATCCTCACCTAAGGATATTTTTATAAATTTTTAGAGATAGAGAGAGAGAGAGAGAGAGAAAGAGAGAGAGAGAGAGAGAGGAGAAACATGGACTCATTGCCTCCTGTATATGCTGCAACCAGGAATCAAACCTGCAACCTTTTGGTATATGGGACAATGCTCCAACCAACTGAGCCACCTGGGCAGGGTTGTTGTTTTCCTTTTTAAAAAATATAGTCAGTAACTGAAACACTTTAGAAGGTGATAAAGAATGCTGCAGTTAAAAGTTCATAATTTGGCCCTGGCTGGTGTAGCTCAGTGGATTGAGCGCGAGCCTGTAAACCAAACAACTGTGGTTCGATTCCCAGTCAGGGCACATGCCTGGGTTGCAAGCCAGTTCCCAGCAGGGGATGCATGAGAGGCAACCATACATTGATATTTCTCTCCTTCTCTCTTCCCCTTCCCCTCTAAAAATAAATAAATAAAATCTTTTTTATAAAGTTCATAATTTGGTTTATCAACATTTTATTTTATATATGATTAGGGTGAATTTCTTCAATAATCAATATGTTAAATAAAAAAAATTAGCTCAAGATTGTTTCCAAATTATTTGCTTTACCATACAGTCTGTTGTTTGTTTGTTTGTAAACATATGAGTGAACTGAAGCCCTGAGGGCCCAATGGCAGGATCTGCCCCTGAGGCTAATCATACAGTTCAGGGCAGTAGATGGCCACTTCAACAATTAGCACATTCTGCAGAACAAGAGTGAAAATATATATTTTGTCATGTGTCTTTCATCTTCATAGGGGTAACATCTTGAGCTCTGAAGCCCTGGGTTTGTGTCCTACCATGATCTAGTGATCTGAGAAAGTTGCTTTTACAAGGGAGGGCCCCCCAAAACCTGCAATTATCCTCTAGAGGGCAAGCACCTTGTAGTACAGGCTTTTCCTGCTAGGAGAATATTCTGGGAACCCATCTGTATCACTGTACCAGCTGGCATTGTTGTGAGAGGCTGCATTCAGCTTCAGTGAGTTTTTTTGAAGACTCTTTCAAGACTTTTGCCCATTTCCTGATGGGTGATTTACAAGCACACCTGCCCACACCACGCCGAATGTTCATCAATTTTTGACCAAAACCCTCATGACTCCCATGCCCCACCCTCCCTATTCACTGGATCTCACCCCAAGCAATCTTTTTTTGTTTCCCCTAATGAAATAGGTCCTGAAAGGGAAATGTTTTGTGGATGTGGAAAAGGTAAAATAAAGAAAAAAACAGCAGAATCACTAAAAGGCATTAAAATCGATGAGTTCAAAACCTTTTTGAGCAGTGGAAAAAACATCTCAATATTGCATCAAATGGAGTACTATGAAGGTGACTGGAGTTGTACTTTGCAGGTGACAGGTCCATATGACAGAATGGTAATGAGTTTCCTTTCATAACATATGTGTTTCAATGTTATCTCTGTAAGCACTAAGCTTACAATTTCTTGAGAGAATTTTGACTGTTAAGCAATGATCTTGCTGTATCTCCTGTATATGCTGTCTTATCACAACTTGCATTTTTGCAAACATCTGTATTGAGCCATCTGTAGTTAGTCCAATAATGACCAAGGATTTCCAATCCTAATTTATGGAATTTGTAAATATTTTTTGGAGTCCTTAGAGATAGAATTAAGAATTTTGAGACAAGATTACCATGGATAATCTGATTGGTAGTTACATGCCACCATATAAGATGGGTTCTATAAGAGAGAGACTCACAGAGAGACACATCGGAAGAGGGTAAGGCAGTGTGGAGTGACCTCAAGCCATGGAACGCTGGCAACCACCAGAAGCTGGATGAGGCAGAGAATGAGTTTCCCCAGGGCTCCCAGAGGAGATGCTGCTCTACCAACAGCTTGATTTTGGATTTATGGTCTCCAGGACTATGAGAGAGCACATTTATCTTGTTTTGTGGTAACTTGTTACAGAGGCCACAGGGAGTTCATGTACAACCGTAGCAATGATTTGTGCTAGATTTTCTGTACTAGACTGTAAACCCCACAAAGACGTGGGTTACCTGTGTCATACAGCTTGATAACTTCAGCACTTAGCAGAGGGCTCGGCAGTATTTGACTGTTGCAAAATACTTGTTGAAGGAGTAAACAAACAGGCTGTGATTCTTCCATCACTCACAGTGTACAAACTAAACAAAATCCCTACATTTCTGGTTATGAGCAAAGGAAATGAGAGGAAACTGTACAATTTTTATGTGGGGGGAAAAACAGTTTTATAGGAGTTTTGCTGGTGGGTAGAGTTAAAGTTTGGATTTCCATCCTAGGGAAAGTAGTGTTCTCTGAGGAGTAGTCTCTAGGCAGGGGTGCCAGGGTGGGAGTCTGAAATGGCGCTTCCCAAGCAGCATCCTGAAGATATCTAACAAAGATGAAATGCCTGGCAATTTGGCCTTGTGTGTAACTTCACATATATGAGGTCTGTCCAGAAAAGTCCAACCATTGTTAATATAATGAGAATGGTTTGTGTGATATCGATGTGACCTGGCAGCCAAGGAGCATGGACTGGAATGTGCATGCATGAACAATGATGACTTCATTGTACTAGTCAGTGGGGGCAGTAGATGCCATTGAGTGAGCATCTGTACTGTGTGGCCATCGCATTCAAAATGACTGAGCCAGTAGAGCAAGGAATCTGCATCAGATTTTGCATTAAGCTTGAACATTCCCCTTTGGAAGCTATTCAGATATTCAGAAGCCTGCAGCTATGGGCAACTGGTGATTGGCAGCTTCATCACAACAGTGTGCCCGCTCATGCAACATGTCTCATGCAGAGTTTTTTGTGAAACCTCAAATCACCCAGGCGACTCAGTCCCCCTACAGGCCAGATTTGGTGCCCTGTGACTTTTGGCTTTTTACAAAACTAAAATTATATTTGAAAGAGTAGAGATTTCAGACCATTGATGAGATTCAGGAAAATATGACAGGGCAGCTGATGGCAATTGGGAAAACTGTGTGAGGTCCCAAAGTGCCTAGTTTGAAGGGGACTGCGGTGTCATTGTTCTATGTACAATATTTCTGATATCTTCTTCAATAAATGTCTCTATTTTTTCATAGAGCAATTCATAGTTCATGGCTGGATAATTTCTGGCCAGGCCTCATATAGTTATTTGAATATGCTGTTTTAGGCACTGCTATTTCTGAGACCTATTGTAAATCAGAAAAAAACAAATAAAAATCATACTAACAAAAAGCACTACATAACTTGCTTTCAGTTCTGCAGTGAGCTGAGTCTGCCGGGACTATTGTTCAAAGAGGTCTTGCCATTTGACTCACTGACTGCATAGTAATTTTGCAGAGATTAATCACCCCCTTGTGCAGAAAACTCACGTTGCTGCAATGTGAGATTAAATTTCATTCTTATCTCATTCCAAACTTATTTCTTATTCTTTTCTACCGTCTGTGGCTCTTTAGGCTCTTTGCTACACTTCCCACTGCCATGGCTTTTGTCCTACTTGAATGAACTACTACTCATGTTACCTTCTGTTTCTTTCAAGAAGCTATTTCGGGCCCTGGCCATTGTGGCTCAGTTGGTTGGAGTGTCATCCCATAACTAAAAGGTTATGGGTTTGATTCCTGGTCAGGACACGTACCTAGGTTGCAGGTATGGTCCCTGGCCCAGGTGCCTATGATTCCCCGATTAGGGCGAGATGCATACTGGAGACAACCTATGGATTCTTCTCTCTTGCATTGATGTTTCTCTGTCTCCCTTTCTCTTTCTCTAAAAAGTAATGAAAAAAATGTCATCGGGTGAGGCTAAAAATTAATTAATTAATTAATTATTTTACAAAGAAGCTACTTCAACGAGAGGTGATAACTTAGTTCTCCAAACTCCTCTTTTATGTATGTCTTTATCATGATCATTCAAATGACATGTTCATTATATATGCCAAATATTGGGTTACATCTTTTACATATATTATTTAATTCTTACGGTTCTGTTGAATGGGCTCTATTGTCTCTGTTTTCCAGTTCAGAAAACTGAAATTTACAGAGATTTAGTGATTTGCATAAAATACACAACCTCTGATTGGAGGATTTAAAGGTCACACCTAGATAGCTAGAGCTCACATTTTTAACCTTTGGCACATGCTGTTCTTCAGTTTAATAGTGATAGTATAATAAATGTATTTTCTTTCCTAGATTATATAATATTTAAGGATAGAGATTCCATATTTTTTATTTTTCTAATAACTTTTTGTACACAGCAACTCAATAAATATTAATTGGATGAGTGAATCACTATCTAGAATGAAATTATTATAATAAGATTTTACTGGGCTTTATATATATATTAGAATAATTTAAGTTATGCTGATGGCTATAAAAAGTCATTATAAAAATTAAAAAGATGGCATTTGTGGGTAAGCATGATTAACAATGTCAAATAACTTTTTTCATGTTTCTTAAAGTTCTACATGTAAGTAACGTAATATGATGAGATATTTATTAGTGATTTTTTAAAAATTTCCTGTCCTTATGATTTGGTTCAATTTATGGAAATGTTTTCATTTAATCAACTGCACGTATTCACCTTGCATTAAATACACATTTCTTTTTACTAATTCTGTGGGTTTCTTTCCTCTCTTTGGCCTTGCTCCCAGGATGGCGTAGGGGTAGACGAGAAGCTGTCCCTGCGGCAGGTAGCCGTGGTGGAAGATTTCTTCGACATCATCTACTCGATGCACGTGGAAACAGGGCCAAATGGAGAACAAATTCGGAAACATGCCGGACAAAAGAGAACTTACAAAGCAGTAAGTTAAAAAGGCACAAAAAAAGCATGCATTTTGAAATTTGGTACTATGAATGCTTATTAAAAATGGGCTAAATAATTATAAATATTCTATCTTCAACATAATTAGACCATATCATGGTCAAACCCAACATTTAAACTATGATTTAATTATTACTGGTTCTATTTTGGCCATATGTTCACCAACTATGTAATTGAGACCCATCTCTAGGATGCTCGTATTGTTTTCTTTAAATACGCACAATATGTGGTAGACCCAGTCAGACGCCCACAGACGGGAAGATATATTCACGTTGTTTTATTCACTGTGTCATGCTATATGAATTACAGACTGGAACATATGAACCTTTGTACTGCCACTGCAGTTTTAACATTCTTTCCTCTTCAAATCATATTAATGTGTTTAAGTATTTCCTATTTAATACTTATGATCACGTGAATAAGAAAAATTATGTAGTTTTTAAATGTCTCCTTATATAAATACATTTGTACCAAAGGGTATACGTTTCTTAATATTCCAGAATAGATTATTAAAAGATATGTATTTTCATAGATTAATGCCCTTGAACATTCTAAGTGGATATATATGATGTTTATATCATAAATTATATGAAAAACATATTTAATTAACTGTTAGATATTGAAATACATTGTCAAAATAGAATTATGTAATATTTCTAAAGTGTCTAACTATACTTACAGTCTGATCTAGACACTTTAATCTAGCTTTTGATTTAATTAAATAGTTTATGAAATCATCTTAATATAGACATTTCATCCTTTCTAGGAAAATTGAACAGTAAATTATTCTTTTCAAATATAAGCAAAATATACATCAGAAGTATTTTATCAACAATCAGAATAATATCCTTTTTTAGAATTCTTATTGAACTTTGCTTTTGGCTGCCTTTATATTAACTGTTTTCAGCTGTATTGATACACAATATCAGTCTGGATCCATTTTTTTTTCAGATACAGAAAAATGTGTGAAATGCTCAAAGTTTCAAATACAGGTACATATGTTTGAAATTAGCTACTGAGCATAAGAAATAGCTTCTTTTCCATAACTATTTTTTGCTATATTTCCAGGGTCATATTGAATCTTTGTAGTTGCATAATAACCCCTAATACATGTTGTATTTATCTCTCCTTCTCTATGGTTTTGTTTCTTGGCTGTTTCCAAATTGCATGGTTTGTGGGCAGGCACTATTGTAAGTTTCCTTACATAATTCTGCCACATAAACTTTCTTTTGACTTACGTATCTCAGGAGACATTCTTATCATGACTAATGGCAATGACCTATCTTCTTTAGGATATTTTTATGTAGACTAATATTACTGAACATACTCATGTCACCTGTCTCCTAAGCCAGGGTTTTATGTCTGGATGGTAATAGGAAAATAATTGTATATTGATCTACTAATATCACTAACTGTGTACTCGTATAATAGTTTATTTCCATGAAATAGCTACCTGAACTTGACAGGACTCTGTGAGGTAGACATACATAAGTTTAATGGTATTAAATGAAAAATGAGTGGCTTCATTGTCTGTACTAGTGTGGCAGCCAAATCTGATTAGGTGCCAAAAGCAATTTTAAAGAATTTAATCTTTCCACTGCACTAGTTAGAGATCTTTAACTACAGAGGAAACATGGGCCAATGCGATGGACCCAAATATGTCACTCCTTGTTTTCTTAAATGTAAAGTAGAGAATATGATCCATTCCCATTTTGCATGTTAAACATTTACAGTAAATTGGTAAACAGTATGGTTTTTAAGTATATCATTTTGCATTAATTATAAAGATATTTTCTGCTTTTTGGTGTAGGGACATCAACTTTTAAAGTATAAGCAGCATCCGAAACATAATCCATTTCCTCTTGAGAATGTTCTCTTTGGAGATCTTTCTCTTTCCCAAGTTTATTGTTTATTTTCACATCTAGAGTATTTTCATCTTTTCCTAATATCATGAAGGTTATTTTTGGCTTAACCTTTTACCTTCTGGTATATCCAAATTACATTCTGAGCAGAAAACACGCTCATTTTGTGGAGTAATAACTCATCATAGGGAAAAACCTGCTGCAATGCACTTAACTCTACAGTGAACTTAAGTCTAACGTTAAAAACGAATACAAATGTTCAGTTAATGGAGCATAAGACAAAGCGCAGTTTGAGACGGAATGGTTTAGTGCTCTTGGGTGGCTAGACTGTTGGGTCAGGGTTTAGTTCTCCATGCTAATACTGGAACCGGCTAGTCATTAGTAGAGTTAGCTAGCTACCTATTGCAATTATGATGGTTTTATTAGGTTTAAAATTTTCTCTACTTCTAACACATTAGCTCATAGCACATGCATGATTATGTTTATTGACCTTCTTTTTCTTCCTTTCCCTACATGGCCAAGAAACCATACTTATACAACTAATCATTAAAGCGTATCATATTGTCTTAATAATATTATCAATAGATTTAGTGGTCATTTTATTTACTTTGCCTATTTTGCAAATCTCTCTGTGTTTTCACTCTGCAGGAAATGGTGGTCCTTTAATATTGGATTAACTTTTGAATGCTATTTGTTTTTACCTATCTGCAGTATATCATTCCTTGAAATATCTAGGCATTATATAACTTAAATTTTATTGCAAACTGGTCTGACTATAGATAAAATTGGAGGGTATATGTTCTATTTAATACTCATGAGTGCTTTGAAAAAAATCCACATAAAATGACACATTTCAGGAATATGTGAAGGCTATCATAATTATTATTTTCAGTCATTGTCGAGTTCTAGTGTCTGAGGTCTTTTCTCTGTATTTGCCACTGTCTCCATATTAACTGTGATTGGTGCATTGAATGTGTTTTCATCAGTGTACTTGACAATAGTAAACTCTTGATTATCTGTATTAACACAGTGGATCACTCAATTATCATACATATTTGAATTTAAACTCTATCCTTGTACTAAAAATTGAATGCGTGTACATAGAATTTGGAGAGTCACTGAAAAATTAATGATGCAACATTATAAGGCACTGATGTGGAATGTTGTTTTGTCTTCCAGTGTTTAACTCTTCTCGGCTTCTGTCCGAATCCACCTTCGGGCATGCACCACTCTTCTCTGGCTGTTTTTTGTCACTGGTATTCAATCACAGGCTAAGCATAGCTGCTTTTCAGAATTTCCTTAAGTCAGGGAACCATCAAAGGATTGAGCTTGAAGACTCTTTCTGGAAAAAACATGGAAACCTAGAGTAGCTGGTGGAAATCCAGGGACTGAGGGGGAAAAGGTATTTTCAATAGAACAGTTTGCATATATATTTGTATATGTACACACCCACACAACTTGTAGTATGATACAGTAAACTTGCATGTATTACTCACATGTATAGCTGCCAATAATTACATTACTTTAATTCAGAGTGGAGATCGTATGCTGTAGCTAAAAGAAAATAGGCTAGGAGCCAGACCCACTCAGTGTCAAACCTCAAATCTAGCACTTCCTCTCTGTGTCACTTGAGGCAAATGATTTACTTTTTTTCTTTCTTTCTGTCTAGAGGGAGAAAATGATATGCATGGTGTAGTAAAATAAATGAGTTCAGATATGTGAGGTGCTTGGGATATGGTAAACTTTTGAATATTGTTATTTTACCTTCTTTATCCAATCAGTATGCATGTTGCAGGTAGGAGGACAAATGGGACAATTAACACAGGTCTGTCACTTCCCTGATTATGTTATGATGTGATTTCCTCTGCCTGCCCAGGCCTGTGTTGGGTGATGGGAATGGTGATGACCCATGCGGTTTTTTGGTGTGTGTCCTGTAGACGTCATTGTCCCTGGAAGTCCACAGTGTAACTCCCATCCAAGGCTAGACTGGGCTGACAGAAAATGGGAAAGAAGGCCTGAGTTCCTGTGTTGAAGAACTCTTTTGCTAGGTTAAGTTTATGGGAATTTTAATTATTCCATTTGCTTTTCACATAGATTGCTTCTGTTAAATTAATTTTCAAAAAAAATTAAAAACTGGTTTCATTTAAAGAATTTGTTTTTAAAATTTATTGAATATATCTTTCCAGGAACATACTATAGGAATATAATCTATCATGTAAAAATTTCTACTCTTCTACTCTGAAAATTAAAAAGGAAAATTTTTATTCTATCAGATGTAGGACAGTTAATCTTAAAATTTTAGTTAGCATCATTTTTGTCCTTTCTAAAAAATAAATATCTATTGGTTCAGCACTTCTTAACTGGCACTAGTTTCTGCTACCTTGTCATGTAAAGATTCCCAGAAATCTTGTCAACATATAGTGAGACTAAGGAGCAAAATGCGTAGCTATTTTGTTGTGAAAAAATAGCACTAAACTATAATCCAGGAGTTCCAAACCATTAATTTAACATCTTTTTGGCTTAGGCCACAGTTTACTCACATATAAAATGAGAGGGTTCTATTCAGTTTTCTTGACACTCTGGCATGTGCCATCACTGGGAATTGAACCAGCAACCTTTCCCTTGTGGGGATGACTCCCAACCACCTGAGCCTTACCAGTCAGCAACAGGATGCTGCCTTTTTAATGCAGATGGCATTGTTTACTTCACGTTGTTATTATAAACTAGAGTGGCTTAAATAAATTACTGTTCTAGATATCAAATAGAAATAGAAACTTAAAATTATTCCAAATTTAAATGTTTTATAGACATTCTTTAATTTTGAACTCCATGACACTTATACAACAAGTCAGTGATTTAGAAATATATTTTATAACTAGTTAGTCTTAGAGAGTTTATGAGTATGAAACATTAATCAATTATAGGTATGTTATGGTACTTTCATGAGGCTCCTTTCATTTGGTTGCTTTTTCCTTTTTTATGCCAGAGTAGTTGTTAAAAATATGTAACCCCTGGTGATGGGGTCACGTCTGTTTCTCAGGTCACTGTGTGAGCACAGTTTAGCAAAAGACCTGTCTCCCAATAGGCACTCAGTAAGTACTTGCTGAAGGAATAAATTCCCCTTGTCTCTGTGAAGTCCTTGCCTCTTGGATGCTAACAAAATAATATAAAGTTACTAGGAATAAAAATGATGAAATTAAATCAAAGCCGTAGACAGGCTGGACTGTACAAGCCATGTTTACCTTGAGCAGTAGATTTGTGCAACTTCGGAGGCTCTGAACTAAGGTAAAAATATTTAACCCACATGCTTCCTGTTTGCTCTTCAGCACCATACTTTTTCACACATTGGTTTATTTTTTCAGATATACGCCCACACCCATGTACGCACTTTTATGTTACAGCAGGCCCTCTTTTTGATAACTAAAAATAAGGCGTCAGACTAATAAGTCAGATGTGTGAAACATCTCAGAAAGGAAAAAGTCAGTGGCATGGCGATTAGAGTACTAAATCTTTTACAACAGAATAGTGTACCGCCATTCATCAAAACTGTTGTGTTTCTCATGTAGCTGTAGTTAGAATTATCACTAATTATAGGTGGACAGGAGTAATAGTACAAAATGCTTTCATACTCAGAACATAGCAGGTGAGACCATCAAAAGACGTGAGCTCACCCAAACCAGTTGATCCTCAACTAACGTCGCCAATCTTATTATCAGTTTTCATGTTAAACAATAATGTCCCAGTAAATAGATGTATTCCTTGAAAGGGAAATTAACCTTGGAGAAACCTCATTAACTCTTTATGTCCAGCCTAGTAAATCGCTACTTGAGTGCACCCTTGTGGTGAAAATGAGCCAATGCAGCTTTTAAAACTGCTCAGGACGTTTAATACCTTTCCTCTCAGATCCAGAGATTTAGGTATTCCTGGGTACTGTGATAGTGTGATAAATAAAATATTTCGAATATCCCCAATACATGCATGTACACCCGTATAAACTCCTATATATGTGTTTAATTTGGATGAAATGTAATAGGACATACTGGTGTGAGGCAGGAGAAAATGGTGCCCACACTGATGTCGGCTACACGTGGGTTTAAATCCTGATAAAGTTCTGTGTGCATGATTTTGGCATGGATGACTGGTGTGTTTGTTGTGAAGCTCAGAAGTAATACAATATAAAGTTCTCAACATAATAAGTCCTTCAAACATGTTGTCATGTTGAGGCGAATAGAGATATTTTGAAAGGTATGTATGCAGTTGTTTGCAGGGTGCCAGCTGCTGTAAATAGCTTTCTTTCCTATTAAGTAGACATTGAAAGGCCTGTTTCCTTCCGGTGTCATCTGTGCTCCTCTGTGACCTGTGGACACCACGCACCCGTGTCTTTATTCATGACTTTCCCAGGTCTGAGATTTGCTAGCTTTATCAGCGACAGCCTTAGTCATTTCATGATGTATAAAAAGAAATCAGCCCTTACCTATTTTTTATCTTTTATCTGCTCTACTGCTTATCTTCCCCTCCAATTTCTTTCTTCTGGGAACATCCTCTCCAATCCACGTATAGCCCGACCACAACGAGCGTGGCTCGGCTCCTTGACCATAGTACTAGGAAAGGAGGTGGCTTAGCTCCTGCTTCTGACAATTTGGGATTCGGACCAAGGAATTTCTATCTTGGGGTGCTATTCCTCTTCAGTGGAGAACATGCAAAGATGACATCTTTTGTTATATGTATCCATTAGTTGCATAATCATTTGTATGGTCTAAAGCAGTACTTCTCAATAGGGCACCATAGGCTTTTGGGCAGACAGTTGGTATTGCCTCAAGTACTGCAAGCCATTAACATCCTTAACCCCTGGGTGTTAAGTTCCAGTAACACAAGCCCCAGTTATTGTGATAACATGCATCCCTACCTCCCATTTCCAAAGTCTCATTTGGAGCACAGTAAACACCCGGAGTTCATTTTAGAAATGAAACCAGTTCTCTACTTAGTATCTCAGAAAAATATTTTTGTTACCTGCCAGTTGTCGAGCAATTCAAGAATTCAGACAACGAATTCTGCATCCGTGGTACATCACTGTCATCTCACAGACTCTGCACTTTGTCTGCATATGAGAATTGCGTGGCTTATTAGACTCCCTCGTGGAGTGAAGTCTAACCTCCTCCATTTTCTTCCATTTCCCCCACAATGGCTAGTTCTTGCTGCTTTGAATGACGGCAGCAACAGTATCAGTATTCTCAGCTGCCTTTTCCCCAGGAAGTGCAGCTTCCTCAGTGACTAGAAGGGGCCAGTGGAGGCAACTTCTACAGAGGGGGCTGCAACAGGAAGCTGGGAGAGCTTAAGTGTGCCAGTCAATTGGAGACCAGGAAGGCTGAATCCTGCTTGTTCTCATCAAAGCCCCAGTAAAGTATTAATTTAGCCCATCACACACTCTCCAGGGAAAATCAAGAGAAGTCAATGACCCATACTTCCCAAGAGTTACTGCATATTTTATTTTTTATTTTTTTAAAGATAAGGAGAGAATCTTTTTTTAAGATTTTTTTAAATTTTATTTATTTATTTTTAGAGGAGAAGGGAAGGAGAGAGGGAGAGAAATATCAATGTGTGGTTGCCTCTCGTGTGTCCCCTGCCAGGAACTGGCCTGCAACCCAGGCATGTGCCCTGACTGGGAATTGAACCACGATCTTTTGGTTTGCAGGCCTGCGCTCAATCCACTGAGCCACACCAGCCAGGGCTGCCTGCATATTTTAATGTAGGTCTTCACGCTGTAGGTAATTAGATCAATATTTGATTTGCTGAGTCATTTTATTTACGTGCAATATTTATGGATTCTCTTTATTTTACTATTAGGAAACATGTATGAAGAAAAACTTTTTTCAGTGCCCATCTGCTGATTTTTTTCATCTAAAATAAGAATTCTCTGTTATGACAATCTGTTCCTTAACAGCAAAATAACTTACCATAAGAAGTGACACAAAAATAGCACTCACAGCTTCAGAGATATAACTTGAGTCTATCTCTTTTTGATACTGACTCATTTGCTCAATTGATGACTCTTAATTATTGCAAAATACAACTCCAAATTAAAGATGTTCATTATTATTTTCTTTATTGCATAAAACAAAAGAGAAAGGGTATTTTTTTTGCAAAGCAATATAGCTACATTTGAAGTGGTATCGATGACATAAAAAATGGTTTCTGATAAAAATTGATCAATTATATTAACTTAAATCACATTCTACTTCTTGTTTGCTATATCTTGATGTACTAACGTACAGTGATGTCATCATGCCAGATTCATCTGATGTGGCCTTGGGATGCTATTGCCTCTCTGTTTTCCTCCTCTGGTTTCTTTTGGTCATGCTGTGGGTTTCCGTGCCTTCACCCAAACTGAGTGTCTTGGCCTCTTGCCTCAAACTGGTACCACTTGTCTGTCCCTGCAGGATACCAACCTCCGTTACAGCACCATGTTCACTTTCTGTTCCTCTCTCCTGCATTTGATGCATTTGCCTCAGATTTCCAAATCGCTCTTGGCTGTCCAAAATATGATCTGTTGCTCTAATAGGTCTACCTGCTTTAGACCTCCTATGGATTTTCCAATCTTCATTTGAATTTGACCACAGAACCACCATCTTCTCTCAGCACCACAACAAGTGTATTTGGATCAACAAACAGCATTCCTCTGCTTTTGACCAGAGATTTTTACATTGTGCATCACAGCCCATTAGCAAGTTGTCAAGTCAGCTTAGTGGGTCGTGATTACTTTTAAAAAGTGAAGTAGAGGAGAATAGAAGTGAATATTATATAAGTATGTCTATGTTCTAGCTTATGATGTAAAATGTATTTATATCTGTGTTGTTAGTCTAAAAAGTTGGAAAATGTTGCTTTAAATGGGCACTGTAATTTCCAGTCACCTCCATACTACCCCCAAATCACTTATTGTTACCCTGCTTCTTACCTCTGCTCTTGGTAGATGCTCAGATTCTCCTAACATCAATTTGTTCCAGATTTAAAATTATCTTCAGCCTCTAACCCATAAGAAGTGACATAAGTAGGTGACATGCATTCATCTTAGAGAACTGTACACTGTAAAATGGCCAGATTTAACAGGATATGAGATGCTCAGTTATATTTAAATTTCAGATAAGTAGTAATTTTTAATATGTCAGTTCCAATAGTACGCACTTAACTGGAATTAAAATATAATTGTGCATGCTGTATTTTAGCTAGCAACCGCAATCCTATTTAAAAGTCAATCCCAGATATTCTTGACTAGGCCAGGGGAGCTGGTGAGTGGGTGTGAAAATTGAGTGTAGAAGATGATCAGAGAAGAAAGAAGGTAAGGGGACAGTGGACAGTGGTGGGGACTGAAACAGCGCACTGGAGGACCCGATAACAGTGTCAGAGTCATAGGAAACAAGTCACGCTGTAGGGTTGATAGGAACCCAAACAAAATGAGAGAACCCTCCGCCAGGGGAGAAGTGATGAGTTTGCAGTTAAAGTACAAATCTAGCAGCATCCTGGTTTGGTATCAGAGATATTATTAAGGCACAGGAAATTGGCTGGTTATTTACCAGATGTTGGAAAGTCCTACAGTAGCTACAACACGGCACAAAGTCTTTCCGAAATAGAAGCTAGGATCCTGAAGCAAATATTTTTAAGGTCCAGAACGACTGTTACCAAACAAAAGTGAGGTTCGACTGCCCGCGTCCGTAGGCAAACTCTGGAGGCAGAGATTTGGTGAAAAAAGGAGAGAGGTCATTTCGGCACAAGCTGCACAATTCTGGAAGAATGAAAGGCTAGTGCCTCAGAGCCCCACCCCTCCAGAACACCCAGAGAACAGGAACTGTGCCATCCTCTGCCAGATTCGTCCGGGCTGCGTCAGGAGTTCCTTCTCCCATTTAAAAATACCACCCTTTGCAAAACTGCAGGCGCCGCTGAGTCATCCTCCAAGCTGCTCAGCTTTTTTCCTCATCGCCGTTGGACCTCAGACCTCTTTCTGGAGTCTGCGCACACGCCATCCATGCCACCAGCTGCCAGGGCTTCCTGCAGGGAGGCGGGCGGGGCTGCTGCCTGGCCATCCAGCTTTCACTGCTCCCTGGGCCACAAGCCCTCTGACCACCCACCTCCCCACCCCCACAGAGTGAGTGAGGGGAAGAAGCGGCCTGTTTCTCTCTACCCTCTATTTTATAGTCTCCCAGTCCAAAATTCCGTGCGCTTTGGAAGAGTCCAGCCCCCCAGCCAACCCCGTCCTTTTCCAAGGGGCAGGTCTGCAACTACCTCCGATGCCATGTTCTGGGAGGGAGTAGTACGGCTATTCCCTCAGTCACGCAACCTCGCCAGCCTGCGCAGCCTCCGTGCAGGGCCCCCTCTTGCCATGTCTTATCCTGAGTGTAGGGGAGTCTGTCACTTGCCACACTAGCAGTGTGGCTTCACCGCAGTCGCCTCTGGCATTTCCTGTGACCCTACCTTCAGGCAGCCCCTCCTCTGCCCCCTAGTCTGGCCAGGTCTGAAACGGATTTATCAGTAATATGAATACAAGTGTATTATACAAGCCCAATGTTTGTTTGGCTTTTTGGATAATTTATTATTACTATGAATGTCCTTTTTGCCAAAGAGTATTGATATTTATATTGCCTGGATAAAAGTGTTTTTCTGAAGCACTGCAAAATTAACCAAATAATTACCAATAGGTGATTCCAATAATTTGATATATCCAGGCACATTACTGACAAAGAATACTACCTATCAGAATTCAGAGATAATTACAGTGCCTTTGCATTAATAGATATTTATTGAATAAGTAAATGTGTAGTTGAAAAATGTCTTCACGTGTCTAAGACTGTTTCACATGCACCTCCACAGATTAATACTTTTCTCTGTAGATGTTCTCTTACTCATCTTTTCTCATACATGAAATGGGTAAAAGAGAACCAGTATAAATACAGAGCAAAACATTGGCTGGGCATTTCAGTTTTATAACACATCTAAAAATGCTTGGGCCAAATGTAGTAGCATGTGCAAGGTGTGTGTGTGTGTGTGTGTGTGTGTGTGTGTGTGGTATAACCTAATGGCCTCCTTTCAAAATATTTAAATATATAAAATGTGTAAACCAGATAAAGGCCTACTGGTCCTCGTTGAAGTGGGGATGTTGCCCAGAACTGAGACTTGACTTCCTCAGATAGGGTTGCCCCTGGACTATGCCGTGCCGTGCCTTTAGGAATTAGGACATTTGGAGTTTTTAATAGCATTTGGATTTAAAGGCTCTGTTGAAGAATAGTTTAATTTTATTCATTTTTAAAAATAAGTTTTCTATAGTATCATTATCCCATTAGGTACATTGCAAGTGAGTTGTGATAGAATATTAAAAATTAGATATTAAAAATTGTAATACGCATGGTAAGATAAACAGATTTCACTAGGATATAATTTATAATTTATTATTTATTTGTAATCCCAAGAGTGTTCATTTTGGAAAATGTCAAATGTTTGGCCCCAAGGGAAAAGTTTTCCATGAGGGTACTGCATGGTATCTGGCAAAAAACCAGAGATTTAATGCTATTATTCCAGTAAAATAAAGGTAGCATCACTATTCTCTAAGTTCACTTTATAAAGCAAAGGTGGAGACGTTAATTTTTAAAAATATTGTGATTAGGCCAATTTTACTTTACAGTAAAATAAAATGGAGTGCACTGTGCCAGGGCATCACTTTGTGGAATAATGGAACTTATAATGAACTTCATCACTTGCCTATGACTTTTCCAAATCACTAGTGACATTGATACATTTTTTGAATTTAGCCTTTTGTTTTGCTTTGCTTTGCTTTAAAAAGTGATTGCTTATGCTCATGATTCATGAGCACAATTTGGTATCTCTTTCCAGCTCATGAATTAGGTATACATCTTAAACCAAGAATGACTTCTTATTGGTGAATTTCTTCTAACAATTAGAAGTCTTATTCCTTTAGAAATAGGCTACTTTAGAGTTTTTATCCTTTTTTATCTCAGGGAATTCCTAAACTAATTACTAAAATTCTATGGCACACCAGAAAATATACGTTTTGCTGATTAGACAAAAATAAGTAGGTGTAATTTTGATTCACACAGGATGGCTCTTGTTGTGTTGGCAGTTGTCATTTTTCTGTTTGACAATGTGAGGGAAAAGGAGTCAGGTCTTGTGGATCACCAGTTGAAAATCACTTACTTTAGCTGGAAGTTGTGCTGAAACAGAACAGATGGCCTGTTAATTTCCTCCAGGTGGAACTGTGCATTGTTACTGTGTAGTCTGATGTGTTTCTAGTGGAACTTTGTAACCTGAGACAAGGTACAGAGCGCTGGGCTGCCCCTTCCATTCAGAGAGGGTCACCTCAAACTGCTTAGAGGATTTTCTAAAGAACCTCACACCAGGGAACATTAAAAAAAATTTTAGCTTAATTAACCTGTGCTGTGAGGTTAATATTGCAAGTATTTATGGATGAGGCAGCCTCTCTCTTCCTTTTTTTAGTACTGATGACCAGGAAAGGCGATAAAATATAGTGATTAAAGGGGCAGGCTGTGAAACCAGATTATCATGTGAGCCCTGAGCCCTCGCTCTTTGCTCTTGTACTGGTTTGACAGGTTACATAACCTCTTTCAAGCTTAATTCCTCATTTGTTAAACAGAGATGAAAATAGAGATGATAATAATCTATTCTTGGGATTGTTTTAAGGGTTAAATGATAAATCCATGTAAAATTCTTGTTTAGCATAATCTACTTATTAAGCACCCAATTAATTGAAAACTTGAAACATACATATAACGTTTAGGAAACATTTCCTTTTGTGTAAAAGGGCCCAAGCTGGTAATAGTTATCATATAATAAATGAGAATCTTAATTTTGAGAATTGTCAATTCCTTACCATTTCAGGTACCTTGGAATTGCAAGTTTATGTAGATTTAGAGGGCCTTTCTATTAGAAATGTTCAGAATTAAACAGTTAAAATTAGAGAGGAAGGATTCTTGGGACTGAGGAAGAGAGACTTGGTACAAATACTCCTGTTTTAAAATTTTCTGCTATCAATTTTGCTCTCAATTTATAAAACTTTATGGCTTGAGTTAACGAGATGAACTTCCATCATATACTTGTGAGATGGTCTGAAAAAACACAGCAAAGCAATAATTTATTACATTGTTTTGATGGATTAACTTCTTTAATTATATTTATAACTTTATACAGGAGTGGGCAGAAGTAGGTTTATAATTGTGAGTACGTGAAACAGAATTTATTGTAATACTAGTATTAATTATTGCATTATTTATTTGTATTATGACTGTAAACTTACCTTTGCCCACCCCCATATTATTTCATGTGTTCAGATCCAAGTAGGAAAGGGATTTGTTCCTGAAAAGTGTGCTATTCATTTTTATGTTTGTTTCAATTTTTTTTGGATAACTGCCATATTTACCTTACCTGAGTTGTGTTGAGAGGAAGGTGAGTGACACATGAGAACTGCCAGAATCTGTCTTTATAACTGCAGGGTTTTTCAAAAGTACTATTGTTTTTATTTTTTTCTTCAGAAAGCCAGGACTTTGGCAAGGAAAAATGCCTATCATCCTTTCTATTATATTTGTCAGTAAACTTTCCAGAAATGTGTTCCAGATGTATAATATTACATATTTATACTTAAAATATATATTTTAAATTACATGATAACATACTTAAAGTGTGTTCCATGTATAATATAAAATTTGAATATATAACATAGTGTCCTTTACAGGACTTGAGCTGTAAGGCCTTCTTCAGGCGGATCAGCTTGTCACTAGATTATTATCCTACCCCATGTTTGCTCCAGAGGCTAAGTTTAGTGTTTAGTCCACCAAAAGATGCTTTAGTATATATAGTGTTTTTATATAGAACTATTACCATATTTTTATAGGAGAAGTCATTTCTGCTCGTAATTTGTTATATGACTTATTATTTTCTGCCTTACTGATGAATCCCAGCCCTAACGGACTTAGAATTCAGTATTTTTATTGAAACCGTAATTAAGGTCCCGAGAACCGGCAGGCGGCGCGCGGGTCATGTTGTGCGGCGGCATCCAGCCCCTCCCCCACAGCACATTTAGAGTCACACAACAATGGAACTTCAGCCAGAGCTCAAGTTTAAGGGAGTTTTGCAAGTGCTGACTTTGTCTTATGATAATACTTTGATACTCTGGCTTAAAAAAAATACAAAGTTTTAAAATACGGATGTTGATGGTCCTGCTTTCTGTGGATCTGAAGCATCTGTCTAATCGGCCTGTCGGATAAAACGACCGTGGTCCATTCAAGTTATAGAGAGAAACCAGGATTTGGGAGATCCAGGGTTGGGTTTCAGCTCTTTGCTTTGCTCTCTGCTAGCAGTGGCAATTCATTTCATCTCTCTTTATTAGTCAATCTATTTATCAAAACACTACCTTAAAATCTGTTTTAGACACTGTTTACGTTAATGGATACAAAACCCAAAGAAAAGTATAAAGCACTATATTCATGTGATAAAACAAGTCTAGATTTATAGGAAATAACATTTCTAATAAAGAGATACCTCAAAGTACTTACCTGATAAATAATGTCAAGGTCATTAGTTTATGTGATTCATTGTGGCTATATTCTAGTCCTTCTTTTGTATGCTTAATTTGGTTGTGAGCTATGTATGTGGCCATTTAGTATTTAGTTCAGAGGGAACGAGACTAATGTGAGTTCATGTTTTTTTTTCCTTCCTATTATTAAGAAGATGATTGTTTCTGTGTTCATAACAAATTCTAGGAAAGTATTCTCTATCATTCTCAGATATGAAGGTATTTCTAAGAACACATTTTCAAGCAAAGTATTTGCCTTACCAATGTTCTAGCAAATGTTTATACTGTATATAAAGTCCAATTTCTATCCTAGAAACAGAGAGAAGTGATTAGATTTGAAAAGTGGGTCAAGGAAATAGACATTTATAAATGGTTATGGCATTTTATATAATTAATTATGGCATTAGTAGATTGGCATCTCAAGTATCTGAATCAAAATATTTTTCCATTTCTGTCCCTTGCTGCTAGGTTTTATTTGCAACTGCTTTTACATATTGCATGAGGGATGTTAGAACTTTGATGAATGGTCAGCCTAGAAGACCATGTCCCTGAGTTTTATCACCATTTATGAACATCTATTTAAAGTCGATTTAGCATTTCAAACATTCATGGAAACAGGGCCTTTCTTTGGAGCACAGGCCACAGGGGCGTGTAGCCCAGGCTTCAGGTTCAAAAGAGACTTGACATGTAAGCTTTCCGTGTTATCTCTGAATGGGGTTACCAAAGGATACTGACAGGAATAAAAGACAGGATTTCATCACAGGGCTTTAGTTCTGACATGTAATTATTCTAATGACCATAATTTAAGAATCTGCAAGGACATTCTTCATTTTTTTAAATATTCTAAGAGCCCAGCAATGAAGGTTGCTTGGGACTTTCCATTACAAAGGGATCTGGGAGGAAAAATTGTAGAGGAGAAAAGAAAGAATGGTTTTTTTCTCTCTTCACCTCCATGGCAGGAGAAATACTGTTTCAGAAATCAGTATGAGCCTTGAAGAGTCTGTCCAGAGGATTTCTGCTCCCTGTGCCTGAGAAGACTTGGTAGCGTGTGGGTCCCAGGGAGCGTGCGCGGTGGGGAGGGAAAGATGAGGACAATGAGGAGCTCAGCGGGTCTCTCCATAAAATGGGTTCTGAACTCCAAGAAAACTACACCTACACAAGAGCCTTTAACCGCACACGCATATATCCCAGATAGTAGCATGCCAAAGAGTGTGCCAGAATACCACCGCAGAGAATAATGTGGCAAAATGCTTGCTAAAAATCTTTTCTAAGATACAAATGGGACCTTACATTCCTAAATCTCACGCACACAGGTGCCCATAAACACGAGCGTATTTGTGACTATTACAGGTACTTGTTTCTCAGAGTAAAGCTACAAAAGAAATGTAATGTGTTTAACAAGGGTTCTAAGACAGATTCATTTGGAGCTAAGTAGAGCTAGGACAAGTAGCACAGTGGAGTCCGGTCAATCATAAATCCTCCTGGGAGGGGTGCCCCCCCCCACCTCAAACGCTTTATCCGAAAGGCGAAGAGGGCGGGCCGTGGTGCTAGCATCAGGACCACGGGAGCCAATTGGGCGTCTCTTCGCCCTACCACTCGCCTGCATTTCTTTCAGTAGAAGATTTCTTTTTATGTAAGGAGAGAAAAGATTTTATAGAAATCCTCTACAGAGATCAATGGAACATTCTTCTCAAATCCTATTTGTTAATGAATTTACTGCTCAGCCCCATTATTTCCAATGGACTATACAGTTCCATGAGTTAAAAAATATAGTGACTGGGTACGCATTATAAACATTTTTTTACTTATGCATTATTATAAAATAGACTTGTAGCCAGGTGTAGCTCAGTGGATTGAGCACGGGCCTGCAAACCAAACAACCGTGGTTCCATTCCCAGTCAGGGCACATGCCTGGGTTGCAGGCCAGTTCCCAGCAGGGGACACATGAGAGGCAACCACATATTGATATTTCTCTCCCTCTCTCCTTCCCTTCTCCTCTAAAGATAAATAAATAAAAAAAAAAAGACTTCCAGAGAGTCAGAAAAAAATGATTCCTAATCAGGTAAATAAGTATGGCAAAGCTGTGAGTTCCCCTCCTCAAAGTAGAGGACTAGGAACCAAATTCGTGTGTGTGCATGTACGTGTATAGAGAGAGAAAGAACGTACAAAAGGAAGAATGAGCATTTAAATCGTGTGTACTTCTTCCTATTTAATATCTAATACAAAAGGTTTGATGAAATACTTTCAGACTTTTCTGTTTATTTTCCTTTCACATTTCCTTGCATAGTATAAAGAAGTATTTTTAAAAGAAGCTGGACATCTTAATTTATAAATAATAATTATATTAAAATCAAGAATTTTAAACGTCAGATACTATGTGTATGTGGATCGTCCCCAGAAGATTTTAATTACAGACTGCCTTCTCTTTGGTACACTTGTGGCTTCTTTTCCTGAGAGTGGGATAGGTCAGTGGGCTAGGCCAAGTGACACAAACTGATTTTAATATTAAATTCAGGAAAACATGCTTTACGGTTTTCGATCTTAACATGTCGGGTCTCCTCAAGGCTGTGCTCCTTCCACAGTGTGAATAAACAGCAGTGACCCATCGCCATTAATGGAGTTGGTGTAGATTTGTATTCTGTTATACATGAGGTGCACATTTCTTCCCTTCTACAAACGTAACGTGTATTAGTGCTCACAACAGTAAATATGTGCCTGAGAAACCATCCGTGGCATTTCTGTGTAATTCACAACTTATTCGTGCCCCCTGCTTATCTCGTGTTTCATGTGCCACTGTTTGTGCTGTGGTGGAAAACCAGTGCCTGTGTCCGACTTCTGAGTAGCACTGTCTGAGTCAGCGTTAATTTGTATTTAGGGGCTTTGAACAGTCTGTCAGTTTCATGTCAGAAATTATTTGCCTCGGTGAGAGAAATAGCTTGGTTTTTGAAAGTAAGTTGACTCTCGATCATAGTTCTGAAAATAGAAGCTCTGGATAGGGCACGGGGAAAGCTTGTTTTGACAATCAATGGGCGCGAGCTATTATAGGCAGACATTATGCGGATGTGATGTAAAGTAACAGAACAGGTGGCCAAAGCACATTTCCAGGTGTGTCATTTTCTGTGGAAGGGATGATTCACTGCAGTAAATACATGCGTGAGCGCAGGTAGAATTCTCTTTTATTTTCCCTTAAAACATTTTGAAAAGCAATAATGAAGAAATGCTCATTAATGCAAAATCCAAAGTTTATTGTTTCTACTTGGGACAAAATTTTAAAATATATTTGTAAAATTGGATAAAATATTGATGATGCTACCAGTAAGTTTTAAAAACAATGTTGGTGATTTTTAATGAGGAAAATTCACAATAATATCTGTACACCGTGATTATTCTTACTAAAATCAATGCAGAAATATAATCTGATATCCATTCCGATGTGGCTGATTTTTTTTCTCCACATCATGTTATTAACTGTTATTAAGAAACATGCAGTCAAGCTGGATAGATATTTCTTGAAATGATGCATGGTATGCAGTGCATGCTTTCATTGTGCTTCCCGCCATTATGGAATAATGCGTCTTATTTGGAAATACAGTGATCATTTCTGTTGAATCACACTCAGTCAGCTGATATAATAACACTTCTATTTTGTGAATCATTGCAGATTTCAGAGAGCTATGCCTTCCTACCAAGAGAAGCGGTGACACGATTTCTAATGAGCTGCTCAGAGTGCCAGAAAAGAATGCATTTAAACCCAGATGGAACAGATCATAAAGGTAGCCTCAGTGTCAAATAGTGAGATCTAGAGTCATTTTATTCATAATGGCAATTTATATCTCACATTTTAATAAAAATGTGGTAGACCGAAACAGTCCAACAGGTCAGAGCATCTCATTTATTCAGGCAGGAGGCAGTGCGTTTTTAATATCCACTTGCAGAGTCACTCAGTGCCCATTTTCAGAAGAAAGACAGTTTGGGAAAAATAGTTTTTTCTATAAAAATATTTTAATTTTCACTTATTGTGTGTATCTTGCTGTATTTTAGATATATTCAGCAAGGAAATTGATGTTCCATTGGTGTCCTTGTAAATCTGCCAATTCCGTATTTCCTAAAGTGATGATTAGTATGGAGCTCCTTCACTGAAAAAGCTTACATACAAATTATAATTTGGTTTTTGTGTTCATTAAAAATTATCCAGATTATTTTCCTAACTGTGAAATTCTCTCAGAGATTAAATTCATCTCGAAGACCCATTTAGGCTGGCCCATTCCCATGTGTTGGAGAGTAAGAAAGTAGACTGGCAAAAAAAAGTGAGTTTACAGTTGTTCAAATAGAAAATAATACAATAATAAACAATAGTAAAAGAATAAACTTGTGATGCACAGACAGCTGTAAACCTATTTTCGCCCCACCCAATTAAATTAAGTTTGCCACAAAAATGAGCAATTCAAAAGTACTAATAATTGTGTTTAATTACGGTGTTGCCTTCACTCGTTGTTACCCAGGATGTCAAAAGCTCCTCTGTAGTTAGGGATGACTACTTTATCCATAGCGCTGACTTGATGCAATATACCGTACCTCTGGAGAAGCTTGTCAGTTATTTTTTCTACGATCCATAGCTAATGCTTGCAGTCTCCTAAACACTTGGTATCTAGAATCCTATTTCAACTCGAACAAATTGAATCATTCTGAAATTACAGGTCGAACGCAGTAGCACTTTCGTTACCCATGCACAATGTTGTGTTGCAGATAATGGAAAACCTCCCACCTTGGTGACCAGCATGATCGACTACAACATGCCAATCACCATGGCCTATATGAAGCACATGAAACTGCAGCTGCTGAACTCCCAGCAGGATGAGGTAAAGTGGGAATATCCATGTGTGCTATCAGAGGTCGGAGTGACATTTGATACCCACGACTGTTGTGTGAAGCATGATGGCATTTTGAAGATGGTAGTTTATTTTTTAATGAAAGGAATGTCATTAGGATTGCATAGATGGAAACTGTAGAGATTCCCATTCTTAACACATTCACCTTGGTGTGCTGTGAAAATTTGTTCATTCCCAAGAAGGTTCCTTTTCCTTAATTGACCTTCATAGAACTAGCCTTAGTAAAGTGCTAGAAACTTCAGGGGGAAGTATCCCAAATGAGTGAGTATCCCAGGAAAGCATCCAAGCCTTTAGTACTAAGGTTATTCTGCCTAGAAAGAAGAAAAGTCAATTTAACAGGTATTTCCAGTAGAATCATTTCTCAACCATCTAACGCTTGCATATATTTTGAAGTTGTAGTTCATCTGACCATTCTTTGTATTTGTTTATCTGCTTCTCTGCAGTTTCTAGAAACAATTTGAGGTGATTCATCTAAAGGTTTTGATGTTTCAAATTATTCTATTTAATTTGTGCAGTAACAATCTTGCAATGTGCATTGGCAAGTATTAGACACAAAATGCACATTTGTTGAATGTTCTCTAGAATACTGATGAACTCCCTGGTTTAGTTGAGCTATTTCAAAGTCAGGAACCAATTGTACATGTACTCTCTGTGTGTTTTCCAAAAGAGTTGCAAAAATACAGGCTCAGTAAATCCTTATTAACAAACTAGCAGCCATTAATCAATAAACATATTTATTAAGAATAAACATATATTAAGAATAACTTTTCAGGCTAATAAATTCTCTCCTCCTTGAAATTTCTCTAGAACAGGAAATATGATTAAATATTTATTCTTCAAACATTGCATTATTTGATGAAGTATTAATAATTTCAAAAAATACTTTGCTGAGCTAACTTTATAAAATTCTAATGAAATTTCAGGCTTTTGGTTTTCTTTGTTATTTGAGCAGATTTAATTTCAAAACTATGTAAAATTGTTTTTATCTCAAAAGACATTCTATAAGAAGATCTGTATTAGTGCACTAACAGTGTCAGATTCCATATTACCAGATGGCTACATATAAATGATTAGATAAATAGTAATAAAATTGTTGGGTAAACAACATGAGCAACAATGAACAAAATATTAATGTTGATCTATCCCTGAGGATGGAAAACATTATTTCCATGATTCATCACATAATTGAAAAAAATTTAAATCTCATAAACTAATGAGAACTGTTAAATTATTTGTAGCCCATTTAGATGTTGATATGTTTATTTCTAGGCCCAAAAGTAAGAAGATCAACTTTGTGCCAACAATAGAGCTCACATATGCTGAGTCCTTCTGGCCTCTAAAAAATTATAAGTATTTCACACAAAGAAAAGAAATTCTTTTAAATTTGTAACTAAATTAGGAAAATAAGTCGTATCCTTAAATTTTGAAAATACTGAATTGGATGTATAGTATCTTAGTAAGTATTCAGATCAATAAGTAGATTGTTTATCTAATTTTAGAAATTGTAATTACTGAAAGATAGATATGTAACTAAGTAAAGTAAGTCATGTTAAAATTAAATTTAAGTAAGATAGTCCATTGCGATCAGTTATATTTAAATAATGTATTAATTAAATCAATATTTAGTGAGTACCTGCTATGTAACTGACACTCTTATGGATAATGGAGATAAACAGTAAATAAAGTGACAAAACTTATGACTTTATTAAGCTTCTATTCTTATGAGGGGGAGAGACTACAAAGGAAATAAATAATGAAAATATGTATATAATAAGATGTTATTATGAAGCTATTATGAGAAACAACAAAGGCCAGAAGTGGGCTTTAGGATTACAAAATATTGTATCCAGTGTAAGATCTGTTGATCTCATCAATAAACTGTTGGTGATGTTTAAACTGGACCAAACTTTCTGGGGAAGAGTTTGACAACAATTTTTTTAAAAATTTAAATTATTCATATTCTTTGACTAGAAATTTAAACCAAGACCTGTGATACATGAAAAAATTTATGTGTTAGAATGTTTAGTGCATTGCTAATAGTGGATGATTGGATATATGTACTTTCAAGATCTAACAGTGAGGAATTGTCCATTTTGCGCTGTCCAATATGATAGCCACTAGCCACATGTGGAATATAAATTTAATTAAAATTAACTGAATTAAATATTTAGTTTTTCAGTCCTGCTAGCCACATTTCAAGTACTCAATAGCCAAATACGGCTTGTGGTCACTGAATAGCGGATGTTATAGAGCCATCCCATCACGCTAGGATGTTTCCTTGAACAGCCCTATCTAAATAATCAGCATTAGCAGCCCCCATGGAGCTTACTGAACTGCGTGTTGCAGGGCTCTCACCCTGAGATTATAATTCTAGATCTGATGCGTGGGACCCAATGACCCAAATTTTTAACAAGGTCTACACTCATGTACACTAAGGTTTGAAGTGGGTCATTTCATAGAAATGCTAATACTATAGGCTTCAAGTCGATTTGAGCATAAGGTAAGCGAACAAAAAGGACAAAGACAAGACAGGCAGTCTTGTGGAAACCCTAAACATCTGATTGAGTAGCTTACACATTACTAGGTAGACATGGATTGACTTGTATGTCACTGCAAATTTATGAGCAGAGAAGTGGCATATTATGAAATGGAAAGGTTACTTTGGTAGTAGTTGATGAACAGGACTGGTGGGGAAGAAACTGAAGGTGGGTAGATGTAAGGAGAATGTTATTAGGTCATTCCGAAAATAGAAAAGGAGATCTTGAACCAGTGAGATAGTAACAATGGCAATCAGGGGGTACTTGGTAAAGACTCTCTAAAGGTAAAATCTCGCCCTGGCTGGTGTAGCTCAGTGGGTTGAGTGTGGGCCTGCAAACCAAAGGATCACGGTTCGATTCCCAGTCAGGGCACATGCCTGGGTTGCAGGCCAATTCCCAGCTAGGGGATGCACAAGAGGCAACCATACATTGATATTTCTCTCCTTCTCTACTTCCCTTCCCCTCTAAAGATAAATAAATAAAATCTTAAAAAAATTTAAAAATAAAGGTAAAATCTGAGTACTAAAATGAAATATGGAGCAAATTAGAGATCTGAATTTTAAGCAACCTCTCAAAATGGAAATAAAAGCTCAAAAAATAGAGTGTTTTTCAAAATAAAAATAAGTGCCATTCTTAAAAGGGGAAAGACTGGGAAGAAAATTATTTATTACAGTAGAATATATATTCTAATTTTTTAAATTAAGTTTCAAGGAAGCAGAGTTATGATGGTTAGCCATGGCTTTTATTATCATGAGATTTTAGTCACATAAGGAATAAGCTCACACTGTAAGATGTGGAGAGACTTTTCCTCTACAGGTCATCACACAAAATAAGACAGAAATAAGGATTTAGATGAATGGCCTAAAGATGATCATGAAAAAAATAAAATACTTAGTATCATATCAAATTTTATATGATTCAAATCAAATTGAATCATATCAATGATTCAATCAAATTTTATGATTCTTTACCTTTAAAAATAATCAGTAATTTCTTCCTAAAGTGATTAGCATTATCTCTATGTTGATAATAAAAAGTATATTGTATTTCATACTTGTTGCCACCTTTTATTGAGTGATAATAACTTAGTCTGTTAATAATTAGAACTTACAGAATGAATGCATGCACTTAATGCAATAAAGTCCTTTGTAAAAATAAGCAAGTGGATAATTCATATTCTAATAAGTAGTACAATTGTGAGAAGCAAATCATAGTTCATAGGAAATCATGGAGGAAAATATTTAAATAATCATAATCACTAAGCCACTTACGATATGTACCTTAAAATTGTGAGTTTTAAAAAAATAAAAATAAAGAACAGCTACATTTGGTTGCATAATTATTTCAATCTATTGTCCAGGTATCTTAGAAAGTGTGCTGACAAGAGTGTCAGTGGTAATAGACAGTATATTCATTATTCATAACATGCTAAAACAGTTTATATGATACTTCTGTGGAACAAAGACTGTGACCTAGCTCTTCAAACACACACACACATGTTCTCACATACACATACATTTTACACTCATACACATGTGTGTATCTCAGATGGTGTCTATATGCACACACACACTATGGAATCAATATTTTACTAGGTTACATATTTCTAGTATACAAAATAAATACTTATTATAAAGGCAATGTTTATGTAGAATAGAAACCTACTTTGTAAATGCACATTGCTCATCTTTACCATTATATTTAAGTTTATTTTTATGTGTTCATATAATAAATATGAATCTCATTATATACTGTAGAATTTTTATATATTCTACATACAATATCAAGCAGTTTGGTGCTTATTTTAATGTGCATCTGACATTGTTCTAACTACTTCAAGTTACGTGTTTCCTCAATCCTTCTGAAGCCCTATGAGATTGATACTACTATCATTTCTCTTTTATAGATGAGGACACGAAGCCCAAATGGTTAGGAAACTTGCTTAAAGTAACACATCTAATAAGTGGCAGACCTTGGATCTGAACCGGACAGTCTGGCTTTAGAGAATGAAATCTAAGGCACTGACATCATGGGCTCTGTACTGTGTATGTGCTCATAAAAATGTGTATCTATGTCATCTGGCTGCATGTGCACACACATTCATAACATTGATGTACATACTGAGTTCTGTTATTTCCTTCTCCTTTTAACATATATGTTTATTTCATATGCTCTAGATTTCCTTAGAATTAGATAGCAGAAAGCATAATGTACAGAGAGGGGATATGCCACCCGGAGACATCTATGTGGCTATTGCCCAGCGGCCTCACAGGGTGGCATGTCCTCGCTGAAATAATAAAGAGCTAATACTACTCAGTATACCTAGACAGGATCAGAACTTTGCTAAAGGAAGGACACCAGTACCACCTTGACCTGACCTATGGGCCAGAGTACCAATTTGTCAGTCTAATGGAGCCTTCTTGTCCCCTAACTATAGCAAGTTCTTTGCTGATACCAAGATATAATTTATAAAGCCAAGGTAACTCTTTCTATTCCAAGAAGGTATTTTCAAAAGCCTAGATGAGTTTTATGAATTCCAGTTCAGGTATACAGTAGTGGGATACATTATTTCAACTGTTCTGCCTCTCAATGTCTCAATGTGTACAACTGGATGGATTCTGGAACCTAACTTATAGGTTGTGATGAAATGAGTGAAAAAATATAAAGAACAGTGTCTGAAACATAAATAGCAGCATTGTTACTACTACTTATTATGTTAATGTTAAACTTTCACATCCAACATTTACAAATGGAAATCAAACCTAGTGATTTCAATTGAATATTTATAATATTTTCCTTAGGTTTCTCAGGCCTTGCTGGCTACATAAGTAAACCCTTTGTCCAAAAGTCAGTTCTCCAAAAGGAGTTTGCTTCAGTGAAATGACTATTGCAATATATTTTAGATTTGGTTTAACATTTGACAGGCTTTGATGACTCGGCCGTTTGGCAAAGAGGCCTTTGGCTAATTTAGCTATTGGGTGGACTGGCTTTTGGTAACTGCATCTTTCACACTTTACCTAGAATTCCTTTTTGTGCTTGCAGTAAATTTATGTTCACCTATAAGGAAAGAAAGATGTGCTGGGGTTATCTTGCTCTCCAGCAATGTGGACTTTGAATCTGGCCATGTGAGTTTGTTACTGGACTCCATCCTGTTTGCCAATGAATAGTTCTTGGTTCAGGTTATTATTATTATTGCTATCGCAGTCTAAGGTTTGTACTTACAGAAAGTGTTTTTGCGACTTAAATAATGGTGATGGAAGGAAACTTGATGTGGTGAACACACAATACTGAATATCATGTCAATCAAATTTTATGATTCTCCACCTAGAAAGATATTCAGTAATTTCTCCCTAGAGTGATTAATATTATCTCTATGTTGATAATAAAAAAACACAATATTATATTTTATATACTTTGCTACCTTTAATTGAAAGATAATTTATTCAGTTAATAATTAGAATAGAACTTACACAATAAATGCATGCACTTAGTTTCATTAAAATTACTCATTAAAATAATGTTATATTGTAGAAATGTACACCTAAATCCTATGTAATTTTATTAATCAATGTCACCCCAGTAAATTCAATAAAAAGGAAAAAATCCATTCTTTGGTAATTCAGGATAAATCTCCAACTATATCCTTCCTAAGCATGTTATTCTATCCTTTAAATCTGCCTCTACAAAGACACATGGCTTGAGTCGACACAGGTCTTGAAACTCCTTAATGGGAGAAACTATTCAGTCACTTGTTATTTTGAATTTCAATGTGTAACATATTTTACTGAGTCCTGTAACAGCTCATGTACTGGCTAAACTCTAATTGACCCTAATGATAAAATGGTCACTATTTAAATGTGTTATTTGTATGATGCTTGATGACGTTTTAAACCATTTTCAGGATGAAAGTTCAATAGAAAGTGATGAATTCGATATGAGCGACTCCACACGGATGTCGGCTGTGAACTCTGATCTTAGCTCCAATCTTGAGGAAAGGATGCAGAGTCCCCAGGCTCTTCCTGGCCAGCAAGACGGTAAGCCACTCAGACTGAACAAACACACACGAAACAAAACAAACAACCCGGAGTCAGAATTTATTAGAACAGCCTCCTCTTATTCTTGTCTCAATTCTTTATCTGTTTCTTGGGGACTTTTCTGTGTACTCAGGTTCCATTATCCACTTCATTATTTTTGAATTCAAGTACTTTGTTCAAAACTGGACAGGGGTGGTGGTGGTAGACTGATTTATAAACGGATGTTAGTTGTAAAAATTTAGGCTTGTCCATGTTTTGTTCCCTAAACTTAAAATGCATTCTATTCATGTACTTTGGATTTCTAGCTTTGGTTTCTCAGGCCATCATTCTTCTGACTGAATTAAGAGTTTATGATCAAAAGTATAATCTGGACATTTTAATTTTACTAAATGACAAGGTGGTAAACTAAAAACAACTGATACAAAAAGATCGTTTTATCAGAGTTATTTTGCTCAGTAAGAAGATTTTTGCTGGGAACTTGAGATACTTTATTCAGCTGTAAAAGGGAGAAAGATTATGATCTCTTATTCTCCTTGGTTCATTAAAGATTCCTAAATCACCCCATTGTTCTTGATAGAAAGATAACTGGGTCTGTAGAGAAAGTAGACTTGGTAGTTAAAATACTTTAGGTCTAATGTTTTCAGAGACCTTTAAAAATTATCTCTGCAGATTTTTGTCTTTATGAGTATAAAGTGATGCATGCAAGTAAATGTGTTACTTGGGTAATTGTGGGTGAAAATTAAGGGTTATAAATAGAAGGAAACTGACCAATTTTATTCAACATTAGTTTATTATTCCTGTAATAAGTTTACATAAATTTTCTGTGGCTGTATCATTTTGTGCCTACATCTGTGGATAGGGAAATAAAAATCTTTCCTTGCTTTCTTTGACATTTGCTATTAAAAACTCATTGTAAAATATTGCTGCGTTTCTAGCTGCTATGAGTGTTCTGCTTATGCTCTCAAGGTTAAGAAATCCATAGTTTTAAGCATACAAAACAGCCAACAGAAGGCTGGAAGGGTTTTGTCTTTGTACTACAGAGGAGTTTAAAAGATGTCGGCATTTGTCAGCATGTGTTAGGAGTGCACTGATCAGTGACTTCAAAATCACATCTTACTCACCATATAGTGGAATAGCTATTGTAGTAGGAAGAACACATTTATTTGAGAAATTTCTAAGAATGAAGTTCTTCTGGTTTAGATCTGAATTATCATTTTTCATCTGCACGTAGACTTGTTCAGAGCTGGATTTTTAATGGAAATTGTATTGCACTGGGATCATACAACAACTGGAAATATATATATGTATTTCTCACTCTATTAATATTTGTCCATATATTTTTGTTAAATGTATTGGGGTGACATTGGTTAATAAAATTATATAGGTTTCAGGTATACGTTCGATAACACGTCATCTGAATATTGTATTGTGTGTTTACTACCCCACTCGAAGTCTCTTTCCACCGCCATTTATCCCCCTTTACTTTCTTCTACCTCCCCCAACCCCCACTTTCCTCTGGCAATCATTGTATTGTTGTCTCTGTCCATGAGTCTCTCTTTTTTCTTTTTCTTTTGCTTAATCCCTTCTCTGTCCTCACCCAGTCCCCAAACTCCTTCCCTCTGATATCTGTCAGTTTTTTCTCTGTATCCATGAATCTGTTTCCACTTTGTTAGTTTATTTTATTCAATCATATGTTTCTTGTCTTTCTCTGACTGGCTTATTTCACTTAGCAGAATACGCTCCAGGTCCATCCATGCTGTCACAAATATGTGTTTATATCATCATCTTGTTTAGTCTATAATTTTGTAGAATTTAAATAGCAAGAAAATGTCTCTCATGATGTAAATTCATGGTTTTCTTGATTGAAATTGCCAGTTGTGGATTATTGGCTAAGGGATAGCTGATGAGATTTGAATCTACATTGATTTTAATAAAATGTAGTAGAACACCTTCAAGTATTACCTATTCTTAGGAGAAAGCCCTTTCTCATCATGTATTGATATATGCCTCAAGGGTAAACACCTATAATTGTTCCTTCTCCAACCTAAGCCTAAGCCTTTACTTGTAGGTTAAAGGCCTTTCCCTCACACTTCCCGTTGAGTTTTCTGTTGGAATTACCTCCTTCCTCCATCATGGGTTTTCCCGTTGATCAGCATACATGCATGGTATAATAAATACCCTCTTCAGAAAGCCTGTGTTGATCCCACTGTGCTGCTCCGTTCATTGCACTTCTCTGTGGCATCCCATACACAGTTCATGGTGCTACACATTCAGGAGTTGCCTCGTCATCTCCACTGCCTCACCTCTGCTTTCGTTGGCTCGTCTCCGTTAGAAGTCCATCCTCGCCTCTGTACTTGACTTGTTTTATGAATATCAGCATCAACCTTCAAGTTGCTTGGTCAAGGTTTTTTTATCTCTTGTCTCCTTCAATCCTAACTTTAAAGGAAGGCACACCCTTTGTGTCCTGGTGGGCCTCTTCCTCGGTAATCGGTGTGCATTCCTTTTCCGTATCTACCCTATTCTGCAGAAGTTGGAGTGCTCTGGAGTAAAGCTCTTAGCTCTCTACACTCCTCTACGCCTGCTCTCTAGATAATCACGTGGCTTCAGTACCATCCGTGTCCTGATGAATCCCATATAAACTGCTTTAAGCCTTGATATTGTCCTGAGCTCAGGACTGTCTCCCCCTGTCTTTGAAATCAACATTTTTCAGAGGACTTACCACTGTGTGAAACTATTATTTTTATCTATTAGCTCTTTTTCTTCTAGAATGAAAATATTATATTAATTAATGTATTTTGTTACGCTTTTGATTTTCTTATAGTTGCTCCATTTGAGATAGTTCTTAAGCGATCCATTATTTAAATGATTACAATATATCTTTTTACCATAATTATGATTTGTGATAGCAGTTTTACATATATTTTGTGCTTTCTTTTTTTCTCCTAGGCTCTGACAGCAGCACTCTCCTAGATGCCACTCATAGTGACAAACTACTGTGTCATTTCTTAGTTTTTTGTACTTAAACATACATGCACTTAGACATATGTCCATACTCAGAAGATTTTGTCATCATTAGTTTATAAAAATAGGTTCGTATAACTTATACTATTTTTGTGTCTTTCCTTCCTCATCTAGAATCTTAGTTTTAGAGCTTCTGGTATGCTGAAATGTGTGTACAGAGTGGGGAGCAATAAGAAGCATGGTGCCCACCTTCACGTAACATACTATCTGAGGGAGTAGAGATACGCATGATGCCATGCACATTTGGTCAGAGTTCATTGAACAAATGTGGGAAAATTCCTGCTTATTTAAAAATAAGAAGTCATAGTAGTAAAATTTTAATTTGTGCCCTTTTTTCAAATCAGTGGGGATTCTGGGTGCTAGGTCTAAATTGGGACTGAACAATATAAAATTTTAAAAGTTAAATTAGAATGTTCTATTTTTAACACTAAGTAATTAATGTGTTATTTTAGAAAACTGGAAATAGCATATTGCGATTTTTAGGAATCCTTCCCAATAATTATAACACAGGTAGATAGAATAATGTCTTTATTGGACACCATATAAAATGGAGAGTAAAAAAACATTTATTTTCAATTTTCATCTCACTATGGTTATGAAGATTTGCAATCTACTCAATATCAAAAGAAAACATATAAAATATACATCATTTTAGAGATATAAGCTTCATAATATAAACTTCATAATGACACAGATAGGCCAAAGTAGGTTTACAATTGTGAGTACATGAATCACAGAGTTTATTTTGTGTTATTTATTGATTAATTATTGTATTACTTTCCATATGAGCAACTGTAACCTATATTGGCCCTACCCCTATGTATTGTCTGTATGTTGGATTAAAGGAGGAAAGGAAGGGAAATGTATCTCCATCAGGCTGGAAAATCAAGTAAGAGCAAAAAGACACAAACTAGAACAAATTTAGAAGCATGCTTCAAGACTGATGCATAGTATTTAGCTTATTTTAAGTTTTTAATGCCTCTCTAACTCAATAAAAACATAAACTTAAAAATGCACAGAGTGTGCATAGGAAGTATTTTACCATCATTTTAAAAGAAATTGAGTAAATTGAGTAAAAGATAGTAAGCTATTTTAAAAAGTGTTTTTTTTTTTTTTTGCAGACTTAGGGTAATGTGTTGAGGTTAAAATCATTTGAAAGTTGTACGGTCACTTGACTTACTCATAAACGCAGGAGGTCCTTCAAACTGGAATAGAAGGCGTGCATCATGAAAGGGTTTGGCTGTGCAGCGGCTGTGTTCGTTTTACTGACTTCCAAAACCCTTCCTAGACCGAAAAGCTCAAACAAGCTCTGTATTCAAATGCCCATCACTTTGTGAGTGTTCTTGTTCTGCCACCCGTTTAAATGTAGTGTGAGTAGAAATGTTGTCACTTAGGCTTTGGGCTTTAAATACCAGATCCTAGAAATTTGTGGGAGTGTGGATTAGCTCAAAAAGGTATTCTTATGCTTAATCAATTATGTACTTTATTCTGATTTTGAACATTCTTAAACACAACTCATCTGTATTTATTTTTGTTTTTGCTGTCTGAAGTTATTTATTAAACAATATCTAGCAAAAGGAAAGTGTCAGATTTAGAAATGGACTCAAACATTCAAGTTCATTTGATAGAGAAATACTTTTTTAAGAATTATTTTAGGCCCTGGCTGGTGTAGTTCAGTGGATTGAACACAGGCCTGTGAAGCAAAGGATCGAGGTTCGATTCCCAGTCAGGGCACATTCCTGGGTTGCAGGCCAGTTCCCAGCAAGGGACTCACAAGAGGCAACCATACATTGATGTTTCTCTCCCTCTCACCTTCCCTTCCCCTCTAAAGATAAATAAATAAAATCTTTAAAAAAAAGAATTATTTTAACTGGTTTTCTGAGTTAATATATTATTATAAATTATTAATGCTTT
Source organism: Carollia perspicillata (assembly GCA_004027735.1). NCBI lineage: Eukaryota > Metazoa > Chordata > Mammalia > Chiroptera > Phyllostomidae > Carollia > Carollia perspicillata. The sequence goes on from PVKM010001083.1 coordinate 77,966, forward strand.
TGTCAGGGAATATTTGTGCTTTACTAAACTCAAACTGATTATTAAATAACAGCAAAGGATTTTTATATTTGAAGTCACAAAAATGTTAGATTTTTCTTTTTGCCTTCTTTTTTAGATCATAGGAATACCAAGCAAAGTTGAGGTATGCTCTCAACTCTTTGCACATGAGCTTAGTAAGCTTTAAAACTGAAGGACTGAAATAGGAAAAAATATATACTTTCCTTTAGCTATCATTTTCTGTGATTTTTGTCATGGAATCTCAAAATTGCTTTTAGAAGAGTGTCTTCAATGCCCCTTTATTGTCTTTTGACTCAGTGGGATGATGTACAAATTTTTTAATGAAGTTTTAATTTGCAGTATTTAGTACTTCATTAATTTATCAAATAATGGTCTATTTATACATTTAAACCTTAACAGTATCCTATGTGCCAGGCAAAGGGATGTAGTAATATCTAGAAACAAGGAAACAGGGAGAAAGACTTCAAGTTCAAAGTTTCTTAAAGAGTTCATCAACATTTATATCACTTTTTACCCATGATGGACTACAAAAATATATATTCAAGACTACTTTTTCATTAAAAATGTATTTAATAATTCAATTAGCATTTAGAAATACATAGTTTATTTGTCAGAATTTGAAAATCTCCCCCTTTTGCATAATACTTGTATTCTAGGAATATTTTGATACATTTCAACTGGTCGGGCCAATTTCGGTGAATGGGAACAAAATGGAATTGGAATTGAGTGGCTAACCTGCATATAAATACTAACTTCCAGTGTTTGTGGGTGGATGGATAGATCTTACAAATTCATGCTTAATTATAGCAAACTTTAAAGAACTTTATTAGACTTCACTGCTGAGACTAGGTTAATATTTTACCATAAATATCAGTTTAGGGAAAATTAAGTGATAATTTATGCTATAAATATAGGTTAATTGAATAATAGGCAAATATTCTGCCTTCGAATGATTTAATTGCTTCCCTCTGAGTGAACTCATAATTATATTTTTAAATGTTGTGGCTGTCAGGATCAAAAGGTCAGAACACAGTAACTGAAACTTAGAAGAAATATCTTGTTTTGAATCTCTTTGGGGAAAATAATTGAATCCCTCTGCTGTCCACTAGTCCATCAAAGCCTTGTCAGACTCTGTGTGAAATGACTAGAATAAATGTTGCCCTCTTGAATCTGGAGTTAGATTCCTTCTTTCAGGGATGTTTAGACATTTCGTGTGAGAACATGTTACTCTAGAACACTTTTCCTGTATTATAATCCCCAGTGTACTGGTTTCCAAAGAAATTCATTGGACAAAACTTCTGTTAAATATTTTTCCAAGACTCTTTGAGCACCTTTGCTTATGCAGGCGGGATCTTTGCCTCCCACTAAGGCTTATATGACACAGCATTCATCCAAAAAGGAAGCTTGTTCAGGGTTTAGGTAGCCGAAGTGGAGGCAGATGTCCCGTTCAGAGAAGTAATGCCAGAAAGTGTCTTACATAGAGACTTGAGTATACTTAGGCAAAGGTAAGTGGTGAGAGACCCAATATTTCATTATTCATTCAACAGTTATCTTGTGAACCCTACAAAGAATCACACAATGAGGTTACAAGCATGAATATAATGTATTAGACTGAACAACATGAAATTGATGAGTTCTACAATAACTTAAAATGCAACAGGAAGAACGTGAAAGCAAAATGCTTTTCAAATTGGGATATATTTCTGTTTCAGAACAATGACACATGCACATGTATGTCCTGTATATCTTGACTTGTACATACTTGTAAAATGACTATAGTCTTGATTTGAGTGGAAACACAGAAGGGAGTAAATTAAAAAAATAAGTGATAAATTGTGAGATAATCAAGTGGGCAAAGAGGTATGGTAGTGGGAGTTTCATTTTTTTCTTCTTTCCTTATTTAGATTTATTCTGAGTATAGATTCCTACCTTGGGAACTTAAAAGAAGACTTATTTTGCCATGTATAATGCATACTTTTTTGCACAAATTTTTCAGGGAAAAATAAGGATGCGCATTATACATGAGTAGTGCTAATTCTGCACCTATATAAATGTTTAAAAAATTATTTATGCTTATGCATTAAAAGTTTAACTCTAGAAAGCAATAATGATATCCATATGCAAAATAATACCTTAGAATACGATAATCAGTTTTGTTTCTAAATATAAATACATAAAAAATTGAATCAAAAAATTAAAACGAAAGATTTTCTTCCTGTAAGTTTGGACCACAAATGCGGGTGCACATTACACACAGGAGCCCATTATACACAGCAAAATACAGTGTTTATGGGACCCATCCGTGGTGGGATGATTAAGACAATCCCGTGGAAAAGCAGGGAGCGCGTGTTCCAGACCATACTTTGGGAGACATTCTCCTTGGCAGTTTTGGAGTGTCAAGGTGGCAGCTGTGTAAAGGGGACTGAGTTATGTAGGTGTAGTTCACACTCAAGTGCTATTTTTGGCCAGTTACCTTCTGCACTACCTGAGTGAAGATTAATACTCATGTTTGTGTGCGTTTTAGTTATACTGTTTTCTTAGTTACGACGATTGCTGTGTACTGCAGCTCTTTAATGCTTTGGAAGGCTTCCTTTGATTAGTCTCTTTTGTAGTTTACAGTGTTATCTATCTGATGATTGCACACACAGGATTTAAGTTCAGAGCGCACCACACACAAACAGATAATGCTCTTTTACTGCTCTGTGTATATGTGAATACAATTTTAGTAAAAGTATATTTGTGACTAAAATTACATCTAATTTAGCTGAATAGGATACTTTCAAGTAATTATTAAAGCATATAAGCCAGCAATAAAAGCAACTACTATTCACCATTTAATTTACTTTGAAAATCTAATAAAACATGTTTTTAATAAAAATGATGTAAAACAGTATACTTAATTGGAAATTAAAGTTAGCGGTTAATATTTTATGATGGTGAGTTTTAATTAGAAATACTATTAAAGTTATTTTAGGCGGAATACCCAATTCCCTACCAAGGTTGTATTTTCTTATCTAAGATATTTTCTTTGTTCTACAATTTTGTTTTCCTTTAATGGTTTCTAATTGCTTAGAAAATTTTGCATAAAGCAAAATGATTAAAATAATGGGGTTATATTCTGTTTTGGCATAAATGTAATAAAGTATTTTAGTTCCAGAATTGAATCTGTTCTTAACAGTGTTATTGTTCTCATTTAAGTTACATGCACTTCTGGATTTAAAATACCTGGAAACAATGCCATGCTATTGCTTTTTCTTAATTCAAGTTATTGTAATGCCAGATTGAGAAATAATTTACATAATAAATTTATTCAGTTAATTATTCTGGGTTGAGATAGTTAGGCTGATGACGCTTTAGAAAGCTTTCTTTTCATGGAATGTGCTCTATAAATAATTATATATCATAATTTTCAGAAATATAGAATATCTTTATAAGTAATGTCAATAAAATAATTAGAAGGAAAGTTATTATGAATTAGAGGAAATTTTGATTGCTAGATTCTTTTATAATATAATGTACATTGTATGTATGCACTTAATCATTCGAAAGGGTTTTAAAGCAGTAATTCTCTGTTTCCAAAAGTGGAAGAATAAATAGCAATTTAGCTTACATATGGATCATAAATATTGAACAAAAATGCTTAAGTTTTACATTTATTTAAAATGCTTTTGTAGGTGGATATTTTTCCTGGCATTTAGGGTCATAATATTTGAAAGTTTACTTTTCTCTTAAATGAAAAGTCTGCTTTTTGTTAATTTACTCATATTACGTAAGTGATTTTTCACATGAGCGCTTATTGAGAAATTGAACTGACTGGCTCTGGTCTGAAGCTTGTATTCCCAGAGACTGGTCCAGTCCGAGGTAGGTCCTGGGCCTCTGGATCATTAGGAGAGATAGTCGGGGTTCCAGACTTGTCTTGTAGGGTCTGTTCTGATCAACAAAGGATGTCAGGTTGATTCACAATTTTACTTCTGGGCTAGCGCTTTGTTTTGAAATATTGCCCTGTGGTTTGTCCTTATCTTCACGAAAGTGTTCACTGGTCCATGAACTATTACAGGGATTTAATGTTCAATGTTTCAGCACCTCCAGGAGAGACCAAAATTCTATTAGAACCAAGTAGTGGACATTAGTTCCTATAGTCCTTCAATACTGAATTTTGTCTGTTTGATCATAAATAAGATTAAAAATCCATGTGACTCTGGAGAGATGTTAGGAAGTATATGCCTTTTGAGCATCTATTCAAATAAATTTTGAACCTATGAATTCATGTATCCAGCTGTATTATAGAACAAGAACCACTTTAATTTTCCCAATTTGAAAGTCTTCAGCAACTAATTTTTTGGCTTGTTTTCACTGTCACCTGGCTAGCCTTTGCAAACTCTCACTGTGCAGTCAACACTCTGCCGTGTTTCTCTACAGCCTTGTGGTTGGAGGGTGGGTCACAGAGCTATCACGTTTTTAAAAAATAGCTTAGCCTTCAGGCAAAAAAAACATTTAGTATTAAATAGCACTTTGAAGCTGATGCTGCATGACAGTTGTGCAGAGAGATAAAGCAACTACAAAATGGGTCTAAATGGACCATAAAAATCTTAATTGACTAAGTTTTCTTTTATCAACCATTAGATGGTAGATTGATAAAAGAGAACTGCCAGAGGGTATTGAAGAAAGCATATGAAAGGATATTTTATTGTCAATTTAGAATTTAATTATTTTGTTACCAATCTCACTTCTTCGTTTGACTGGGAGCACTTTGTGGGCAGGACAAAGTGTGCTTAGACATTCTCGTGCACTGCCTTTGAAGCTGAGCACGGTGTTTGCCATGTAGTAGATTGCCGCTGTTGAATTGAAATGGTGTTTTAAACCTGCTTCCCCACCTGTTTGCTTCTGTAGTAAAAATGCACTCAGTCTTTCTTGCTAAATATTAGATAGGCAGTTGATGTCCTTGCCCATAAATGAATATTCTGTCCTTTTCACATTTTGGTTCGGATTTCCTGATGCCTAGGCTGTCTCCCTTGTCTACCTCCCAAAGCCACTCAGGAGCAATGGAACAATAAAGTAGCTTGGAGATTCTAACTAAAGTGAATTCATTAAGAAGGCAGCATAAAGAAACTTAATTTTAAATCCTGAGACCTGGTTTCATTTCCCAGTTCTGCCAGTAACTTAACTGGTTTTGCAGCCTTATTCAGGAAATGTTAACATCTTTGAGCAACAGCCTCTACACCTGTCAATCAGAAGCTGAGCTAAGGCTCTAAGTTCATTCTTGCTCCAGAACACTCTGAGTGTTCACCGCATTGGGATGCTCTTTCTCGTCTATAACATTTTCTGCTGTCTTTGTTCTAACAAAACACCTTCCTTTAAAAAGTAAATGGGACTTCATAATTTCCTATGTATCTCTAAATTGGTTTAACTGTTTTCTCAGACTAGAGGAAGGGATTAAAGAATAATGGAGACACCCCCCCATCCTTCTCCCAGTCAGCTCTTCCCTCTTTAAACAGCCATTTTGCTTTAAGATCCACATATGAGAAGTACTTAGAAAGCTGGGATGATTGTGGACAAAGCAGACTTCCCAGTCTTCCTCCAGTCTTGACTGCAAGAATCACCCGAAGTTTTTCTCTGCTTTGTCTTTGTTGACAATCTTCCATGCCTTTGATAAGAAACTGTGGTCAACACAAAGGCTTATGGGTATTACTAAAATGTAAAATTAATATTTCCTTTCCCCCACTTCTTTATGAACATAATTTATAAGAATCTTTATCTCTTGTTTCTTCATGAATGTGCATGTATGTGTGTGTGTGTGTGTGTGTGTGTGCACGCGTGGAGGGAGTATTTTCTAAAATAAATACTGTTTTTCCTTCAAATGCTTTTCATAAAATTTGTCCTGAGATCCCGAAATCTTTAGATCCTGGAGGGTTTCTTAGGATTTCCTTACATAGCAGCATCATTAAAAGCTTTGGAGATGTTTAATATATATACATTTCAGAAATTTTGATTTTTTTCTAGGCAGTCAGATATCATTAATCAGCTCAGCTCAGTATGGAGATTTATTCACTAACATATTATTGTTATAACAGTATCTTGGAGAATAGATCCTACCGTTATACAGAATTAAAAAATATTACTTATCACTGCTTACCTCTCTCTTTATTCAAATCTATGATAAAGTAATCAAGAAAGATGACATTAGCACTGCAGGTACAGCGAACACCGATGACAGTGTTCTAAATTGGTCTCTGTGAGAACGTACTTACTCTCCCAAAGCATGGCAGCACCATCAGCGACTTGTTTACAATGTCACGTGCATAATTCTGTTGTATTAGAGTTGGCCAAAAACATTTAGATTCTCACCTATGTTCAGCCACCTACAATCAAATTGTAGGTTGCAGGGATCGAGCAAAAAGGAAAAAGAACTCATGGACAGGGTCAACAACGTGGTGATTGTCAGGGGAAGGAGGTATAAGGGGGATAAATGGTAATGGGAAAAATATAATAAATTAAAATAAATACCCCCCCCAACAAACTGAAATCGTTTGAAGATATTTCCAACAGAAAGTGAGGATAGGTGATGATGAGGACAAGAAGGTCATGGTTGCTCACTGTATGCCAGGCACTGTCCCCAGCATCAACTACTTAGGTTTTTGCAACAGTCCTATGAGGCAGGGACTATTGCTATTTTGCGGTGCAGATGAAGACACTGAGGCTAAGCAATTAGCTTCTCATCACCCGACTGCTAGGCGGTAGTAGAAACAGGATCGGAGCACAGACATTCTGGATCTGGAGGCTGTGGGTTTAAAGAGGAGTTCCTAAGTTTCCGCAAGTCCAGCTCTGTAACCATTGCAGTCCTGAAACTTATGCCTGCTTACATTCCTCATTTTATGCTGTGCAAGTTCAACCTCCCATTATGTTCTTGTTTTCTAAACAGGGAATTAACACTCTGACTAATATTTCCCTGCGCCCTTTAATCTGTCTGTAATAGCTACTTATAGACGTGTCCCCATTCTTGCCTCTTTCGTGCACATATGTCTTTGTTTCTGCATTACCATGTAAGGTCTCTACAACAGGAGTAGCAAATTTAAATTCTGTTTATTTCAATAATGTCTCTTGACAATATTCCCCCGAAGTTTAAAATTCTTATTTCCTTTTATCTGTTAAATTTATAATTGACATTCGACAATTTCTTTCATTTCCCCTATTCTTCCTTTGTACGGGAAGGACAATAGGCATTGTGATTGACCTCCTCTACTGCATTCATTATTCTGAATCTTCTCGTTTAATTTTACTGTGCTCTGTTCTAAATAATAAGACCAAGCTGTGGGAGAAGAAAAAGAAACACTTTTCATTCATACCATGTACTCGTGACAATAATGATTTAACTTATTTTTTAAGCTTTTCTGAATAACATTTCATCTTTGTTCTGTGTGAAGTAATAAAGTTTATACTTATGTATAAAAAGTATTATTTTTCTATGTAAAGCATCCAGATGACTAGGCCATATTGAAATATCAGTCATTCAAGTCACATATCTAAAAATGATATACTTTATATAGTAATAGTC
>PVKM010001084.1:0-85499 GCA_004027735.1 Carollia perspicillata
TTTTTTTTAAACAGAGATGTAGCCTCAGGACAGCATGTGGTTCTAGCCTGTTCAGCTCTGAAGAAAGTGTACAGAGACATCTTAATCCAAGGAAAAGATGGTGCACTTGTGAAGCAGGATGAGCAGGGGGAGGAAGAGAAGCCCCCTGAGATGAAGCTCCTTGTGGTCCATCTGAGCGGGTCATTTGAGGTCATCTCTGAACGCTTATTCAAAAGAAAAGGACATTTTATGCCCCCTGAGTTATTGCAGTCCCAGTTTGATACTCTGGAGCCTCCATCAGCTCCAGAGAAATTCATCCAAATCAGTGTGGACAAAACTCTTTCAGAGATCATTGCTATAATTGTGAAAGCTCTAAAATGAAATGCAAGTCGTTGCATAGCAGCGGTCCAGACTGGAATTAGCCATAAATTTCTGACTCATCCAGACGTTCCAGCATCCTTTTTGGTGCTGTATCCTGAACTCTAATTCAGGTGAACAAACCGCGATGTGTTGAGATATGCGTGTTTTGGTGTAATTTTAGGGGCTTGTGATACTGTCATCACGCTCTGGCACATGAGAAGGAACTCTCAAAGACTTCAAATTGAAATTCATGTGACCCAATCAAGTGGTCAGAGGACATTATATAATGCTGAAATCATTGCCTTACTTAGAACATTCTTGATCGTGCCATATTCCAACAAATAAATAAAACTTGCCTATCCTTGGCATCCCTCAGAAATTGGTCTCGGGAGCAGAAATGTGTATGAATTTGACCACTCCCCAGCAAGTCATTTCATATCCCACACTTCCTAATCCTCTATCCTTGGGTCATTTCAAGGTGAGTAAACTAAAAGCACGTGTAGTTCATGGATACAAAAAACTGCAAAGATGGAACTTGAGTGAGTGAGGCGCGGGATGCGCTGACCCTGTCTGCGCATCTCCATTTTACAGAGGCCTCTGTGGTGTCAGCCCACTTGCCCTCCTATAAAAGCCCTCTGTCACAGACACCAGGCCTGGAAGGAACACCAGAGCTGCTATGGCCAAGACACAAAAGGAAACCTTCCAATGAGCAACCACGTGCCAGTGGCAGCGCAGGAGGTTGGAGATGCTGGTGTGTTGCTGGCACACAGCTTGCTGGGCAGCAGCTAGGGAAGCCGCAATCTGGCCAGCACAGGTTAGGCTTCAGCCCATCCCCACACAGGGCTCCAGGAAGGTGCTTCCTTACCCCATGATCCTAAGCAGGGCCATAGGACCTAGCTACAGTACAGGGCTACTGCTTGGCTCTGGCCAGAAAATGAGTTTTGGAACCAATTAACTTCTTTCACAAGGGCACGTGGTTTCTGTCCCAGGAACTGCATGTAGAATACCCGCACAGGGTGCCAGGGATCAGCAGGAACCTGCCGGGTGGATGCACCTTCCCTAAGAAAATGCGGGGCCCTAGATTTTCTTCTCTGGCCAAGTACTTGGGGCACCTCCTGTCTGGCTTCAGTTTACATCAACCCTCACATTTAGGGTGCAGTCGACATACTCCAGCTGGGTGAGAGTCACTCCCAGCCATAGAGGAAGGGCTCAATCAATACACTGTCCCCAGTGAGTCCACACTGGGTACTGTGAGGGGCACCCCCGGGGGGTTTGAGCGCCTGTAACACAAAGCCCTGGCTCTCAGGTGGCTTAACCTCGTGGTGGAAAGATAGGGCATCTCATGTCCTCGGGTACAGGCTGGAGTTCTAACTGAAGACAGTTCTTCACACAAAAAAAGAATTGGTTTTCAAATATCCTGCTGGACATTCATGTAGGGCCAAATGAAAAAAAAAAAAACTGTTTATAATGGTAGGAGCACATAATCTAGCTCTATTTTATACATAAATAGAAATCTTTTTTGCAGTTTTAATATTCACTGAAATTTCCAAGAATTTAACAAAGGGACAATTTTATTCCACCTTATTTTAAACGAGTTGTTCATCATTTCAAAACAAATGACACTGCATCTGTTGTGAATCCAACACAAGAGCACCCGGCTGCGCCTGGAATTCCTCATCCAGTGACCCGCCGATGGGCACCAACCCTCACCGACTGCCACACGCTTGTCCAGTGCAGCCACTGCACGACGAACCCGTTCACTCACTGCATACTACTTTCCCTTTGGTCCTTTAGAGGTAAGGCGTCGTATGCATTATTTGCTTGGGTAAGCTTTATTAAGGGGGTCATTAGAAAATATTAATAGTTGCTTTTTAAAGAGGCATTGCGTCTGGTGGGGTTGAGTAACTACTAGACTCTGTTCCCAAGCAAGGCCGCAGGGAGGCCAAGGTGTGCAGAAGTTCTGCCCTCTGGTGGCGCAGAGGGGATGCAGCAAGTGCAACCTGCTCTCCAGGTCCTGAGAACCCCTCCAAGCCCCGAAGGCTCACGCCCCTGGGGGTCGAGGGCAGTGGAATGCTGCTCCCCGCCCAGCCCTGACCACACCCTTGCCCAGCCTCTATGAACTGGGAAGAAGGAGAAGGTGAGAACTGTTTGAAATGGCTCAAAACAGATGCCAATGAAAAATTTCCTCAACTCTGCAAATACTACCTACAACTCCTTCTAGCAGGACTTTCCAACTTGCCCCCCTCCACTGGAGAAAGTTCGGGTTAAATATTTGCCTCTCCTATAAAGTGGGGACACCACTTGTCCCATAAAGACTGTGATAACTGAGATAGTACCTGCAAAGTGCTAAAACTAAAACCTGACACACAAACTCCCCCACAAACATTAGCTCTTGCTATACGTGTCATCCCCTGGAGTCTGAGGGAGCGTGACCGTAGGACAAAAACTCCCACTCCTGTTATTCTGACTGTGGGGCAGCTTTGAACCCCTTCTGAGTTTGTCTGAAGTCCTCCTCCTGAATCACTGCCAGGGTCTCCTTCCACCCCTCCCCAGCCCTCGACCAGGTCAAGTCAGATGTTATAGCAGCATTATTCACAATATCCAGATGATGTAGGTGTCCATCAGCAGGTTCAGGAATAAAATGCAGTGCACCCATACAATGGAATATCATTCGGCCGTAAAAGGAAAGGAAGTACTGACACATGCTACAATGTGGATGAACCAGGAAACAGGCTAAGTGGCAGAACCCACACAAAAAAAGGCCACACAACCCCATTTATATGAAACATCCGGAATATATAAATCCAGAGTCAGAATGCAGACTAGAGGTTGCAAGGCTGGGCACAGAGGTGAGGGTAATTGCTTAAGGGCTACAGGGTCTCCTTTCAGGGTATTAAAAGTTCTGGTTGATGATGGTGGTTGCACGACATTGTGAATGTACTTTAAAATGCTTACAATAGTGAGTTCTGTTACATCCATATCAGCACACTTTTTAGCAAACAAGAGAACCACGGAGCCGAGCCAAGCTTATTACCGTATGCTAGGACATCGGGCTAGAATGCATGCTGCCTTTGGGAGAGGCTCTCCCAAGTGAAAGGGGCTCAGTCAAGTGTACCTCGCTCCTTCCACAATATCCAACAACCAGGCAGTCGCTACTGCCTCAGGAAAGAAGCGGACATCGGAGAAGAAAACTGCTCCAGCATTTCTCCCCTTCTGGGATGGCAGTGTGTAGTAGAGTGAGAGAGTCATAAATTCACAAATTCTTTGCAATTCTACCCACCAAGCAGCAGGAGCTGTGGCCCTCCACTCTGGGTAAGCGGAAACTGCTGGACCATTACAATATGGGAGAAATGACATGGGGCCAGTTTGGGGCCCAGACTTTTTTAAGAAAACTGACAACTTTTGTTTTTCTTAAAATACTTGGTCTTGAAACCCATCTACCCAAGTAGCCCTGTGGACAGTCTCATGGGGACTCCCCAATGGAAGCATGTAGCAATTACACAGCCAGGCAAGGAAGCCCTCTCGGAAGTCAATTCTCCAGACCCAGTCGAGTTGCTCCAGCGGTGTTCACATTAAGCCCAGCCAAAACTGCTCATTTGGGAATAAAATCTATGACTGATTTTGTTTCTAAGCCACCAAGTGGTGGGGTATTTTGTTATAAAGCACTCAGCAACCACAACACAAAGGAAAGTCCCTTCACTTTCTCGGCAGTAGAAGGAGTGGCGAACGTGCCTACGTAGTTTTTGGGTTTGTTCTTGTTTTAAATCTAGCTTGAATATACAGCAGCTACTTTTTATATCCCATTAAAGAACTAAGTCCCACATTCAGCTTTGATCTTCTGAGGGAAATTATACGGGGACCCCCTCCATGCACCTAGCTCTGCTCTAGGCAGGGAGTGTTTAGGACGGGCGGGCGGGGTTGTGGATCTGGGACAGGTCACCTAATAATTAGGGAGTCTGAAAGGCAGCTGTTAACGTGCATGAACTGAAATGACCACCGAGGATGCGCTTCGTCACACTGCCCCCCTCTGGAAGAACTCTGAAGCACAGTATGTTTCACCTCACTGAAGCAGAGACGCTGGGCTCTCTCTCCACTTCCGAAAGGGATGAACCCCCAACGCCGTTCAGATGGGCTGGGAAGGTGCCACTCCTACTAACAAGGAGTGGCCCCTCTAAGCGGAGAAAAAGAAACCTGCTTTCTCCCGCACATTTTAGTTCATGTCAGGAAGTGCTTGTTTATTCATCTATTTATTAATCCTGTTCTGGGGATCTAAAGCTAGTAATGATTGCTTTCTTTCTCTTCTTCTTTTGTGCTAGAAAACAATTACTTCCTACTCTCCCCCTACATCAAGTCCCTCTCCCCCGACACAGGCTCGCTGCCATTAGAATAGAAATGTGCTCTATATGCCGGGTGGGGCAAAAGTAGGTTTACAGTTATTCGTATGGAAAATAATGCTTAATAAATAATAATAAACTTTCATGTACTCACAACTGTAAACCTACTTTTGCCCCACCGTGTTCAGTACTTCCCAGCTTAAAAGAATATAAAAGGCAATCTTCTCTACACAGTCACCACTGACCCCATTTCTCTGCTTCTCTTCACTGCAAAACTCTAACATCTCCTTGGTCCATTCTAAACAGAATTTTACCCTCATCAACTCTGTAAAAACTCTGTCATCATTGACAGTCCTTCCTTTTATTAAATTCATAAGTTTGATATCCAATCCATGAGAAGCATCTGAAGTAACAGCACTTAATACAGTTCATTGACCGCGTTTATGCTTGAGAAAAGGTGTCTTCACTTGCTTTCAAGATCTTGGTTTTCCTTTCTTGGTTTTCACCTCACTACCAGCCTGTTGACCTCCTTTGTTGGCTTCCTCTAATCTCCCTGAACATTGTTAGCGTAAATCAGGGCTCAGTCTTCACAAAGGGTGTGTTTATCAACATTCTCCCTTTAAAATTCATGTAGCCTCAAATTCTCAGCCTTGGCACTAGCAACTTTGTTGTGTTTTTTTTTTTTTTGGTACCACTTGTTAAAAAAATCTGTGCAATTTTTAAGAATTTCAACCATTTGCCCTTCCTTCTGCCCACTTTGGTAAGCATAAGCCTGTTCTCTAAATCTATAGGTTGTTTATTCATTTTTGTTTTGTTTTTTAGATTCCACATGTAAGTGAAATCATACACTTACTTGTCTTCCTTTGTCTTATTTCACTTAGCTTAATACCCTTTAGGTCCACCCATGTTGTTGCAAGAGCAACATTTCATTTTTCGTTGCTCAGTAATATACCATTTTATACATCCACATCTTTTTTTTTTTAAGATTTTATTTACTTTTTTTTAGAGGGGAAGGGAAGGAGAGAGGGAGAGAAGTATCAATGTATGTTTGCCTCTCGTGCATCCCCCACTGGGAACTGGCCTGCAACCCAGGCATGTGCCTTGACTGGGAATCAAACCGCAATCGTTTGGCTCGCAGGTCCACGCTCAATCCACTGAGCTATGCCAGCCAGGGCTATACGTCCACATCTTTATCCATTGCTCCCACAGCTCAGCTATTGTAAATAATGCTGCAGTGAACATGAGTACATATATATTTTCAAATTAATGTTTTTGTTTTCTTCATATAAAACCCCACAAGTGACATTGCTGGATTGTATGGCAGCTCTATTTTTAATTTTTTGAAGACTAGCCAGTTTCCCATACTGGCTGCATCACTTTGCCATCCCACCAATAGTCTTAAGAGGGTCCCCTTTTCTCTACACCCTCACCAACACTTACGTGTTGATTTTTTGATGATACCCACTCTCACCAGTGTGAGGTGGGTTCTCATTTTGGTTTTGATTTGCATTTCCCTGATGATTAGTAACACTGAGTAACATTGATGATTAGTAACATTAGTAACATTTCATGTCTGTTGGCACATCTTCTTTAGGGAAATGTCTATTCAAGTCCTCTGCCATTTTTTTTATTGGATTGTTTAGGGGGTTTTGGTGTTAAGGTGCATGAGGTTTGGATATTAACCCCTCATTGGATGTCATTTGCAGATACCTTCCCTCACACAGATTCTCTTCATTGGTTTTCCTCACCGTGCAAAAACTTTTTAACATGATATACAAAGTCTGCCCAGAAAAAGCCCAGCCATTATTAATATAACAAGAATGGCTTGCGTGGCATCAATGTAACCTGGCAGCCAAGGAGAGTGGATAGAAATGAACATGTATGAACAATGACAACTTCACTGTACCCATCAGTGGGGGCGGTAGATGGCACTGAGTGAGCAAGCATACTGGGGTGGCCGTCACATTCAAAACAACTGAGTGAGTAGTGCAATCAATCTGCATCAAATTTTGCATTAAGCTTGAACATCTCTCCGCAGAATCTATCTGGATGGCTCGGAAGGCTGCAGATGACTCAGTTTTCAGGGCTCAAGTTTTCACCTAAGTTAAATTTATTCCTAGGTAATTTACGCTTTAAAAAAAAGTTTTAATTGTTCAAGTACAATTTTCTGCCTTTTACCATCCCAGCCCTCCTCCCCGCCCTTCCCCCTCCCTCCCATTTCCACCCCCGCTTGTTATTGTCTACGTGTCCTTTATACTTGTTCCTGCAAGCCATTCACCCCTTTTCCCTGAAATTCCCTCCCCTCTTCCCTCTGCTAACTGTCACCCTGTCCTCGATTTCAGAGACTTTGGTTATATTTTGCTTGTTTTTTGATTAGGTTCCTGTTAAAGGTGAGATCAATTTATGCCTTTTGATGCAAGTGTTAATGGGTTTTCTTAATTTCTCCTTTTGATATTTTATTGGTGTTACTAGTGAGAAAAATCAACAGATTTCTGTATTTTGATTTTGTATCCTGCAACTTTACTGAATTCAACCATTAGTTCTAATAGTTTTTTGGTGGCATCTTTAGGGTTTTCTATATATATTATCATGTCATCTACAAATAGTTTTATTTCTTCCTTTTTGTTTTAGATGCCTTTTACTTCTCTTTCTTGTCTCATTGCTCCGGCTAGGACTACTAATACTACGTGGAATAGAAATGGTGATCGTGAGCATCTTCATCATAGAGGGAAAGCTTTTAGCTTTAACATTTCAGCCAAGCTCAGTCTTTGTTGTGACAGACTGTCCTGAGCACCACAGAACGTTTAGGAACATTTGTGGCCTCTACTCACTAGATGCCGACAGCCCCAATCATGATGTCAAAAATGTGTATCCATATATTGCCAAAAGCCCCCTGGGGAGCAACTGCTTCTGGTTGAGCGCCACTGGTCTTATTCTTTGGCTTTAAATACCAGCTATATATGAGAGGGAGAGCATCCCCCCCAAAAAAAAGGGAATTTATTTATAAAAAATTGTGTATTTATTTTTACTTGTTTAAACTTCAGTCACCTTCAAAGTATTCTCCACTTGATACAATACACATATCAAGGCTTCTTCCCACTGCTCAAGTTTTGAACTCTTTGATTTTAATGCCTTTTAGTGCTTCTACCATTTTTTTTCTTACCTCATCCACATCAGCAAAATGTTTCCCTTTGAGGACTTTTTTCATCCAGGGGAACAAAAAAGTTGCTCAGTGTAAGATCGTGTGAACAGGGAGGGTGGGGGATGGGGAGGGGCGTCATGCTGCTTGGGTCAAAAGCTGCTGAACACCAGGCACAGTGCAGGAAGGTGCAGTAGTAAATCACCCATCGTGAAATGGGCAAACACATTGAAAGAGCCTTCAAAAAACTTCCACTGAAGCCGAACGCGGCCTCTCACAATAATGTCAGCTGGTACATGGATACAGATGGGTTCCTAGAACACTCACCGGGGCTGGGGGGCGGGAAGCCTGTACTACAAGGGGCCCACCTTCCAGAAGATAATTCTACTTTCTTTTCGGTTCCCCCCATACACTGGCAATTGCATAACTTCTCTATATAGCCTGATCCTCTCCTCCAATTGCCTTCTTCTCTGCATTTATATGCATACTAAGTATATCCCACTTGAAATGTCAAAACTAAACCTCTGATTTATACTTGTTTGTGCCTCTTCCTTGTTTGCCTTGCTCAATAACTGATACCTGTCATGCTTACCTTCCCACTTTTATCCATCAGTAAATTGTAAAGACTTTGTCTTCAACGCATACCCCAAATCTGAGTTCTTACCACCCCCACTGCTGCCAACCTAGCCTAAGGCTGTATGATCTCTCATCAAGACTACTGCCTCCTAGGGCCACCCTGCTTCCACCCCAGCCACCCTATTCCAGTAGATCTGTAGGTCTCACATGGTACCTTGTTAGAAACGGAAATTCTCCTCCAACCCCAGAACTAGTAAATCAGAAACTCTGAGGACAGGACACAAAGGATGGGGTGTTAAGTCCTCCACATCAAACATCTAAACCACTCCTGTGCTCCTCTCTCTCCAATCATATTCCTTAACCCATTTTCTCCCCTGCACAGTCGTATCAAGCTCCCTGTGTTCTGAACACACTCAAGACACTCACATTACACAGCTTGTTCGTTAGTTGTACCACTCTTCCCTGGAAAATTACTCATAATCCCAGATATTTATTCTTCGAGTCTCTATTTGAACATCACCTTCTCATTGAGGCCTTCTCTGACTGCTCTATACAAAGTAAAAACACCTTCTCCCATTCTGAACCAGCCTTAATTTTCAACAAAGCACTCGTCACTGGCTAACAGAGTATATATGTGTTTTGTTTATTGTCTGTCTCCCTAGATTCTACTTTGTAAACGCCATAAGGGCAGGACTTTGTTTTATTTACTGCTATTCACTTTGAACAACTAGAAAAGAACCTGGTACTGGACAGATGTTCCATAAATGTTGTCTTTCGGAGGCAATGGTCACTTATGGTTGATTAAGGGAAAGATACAAAGAAAGCAAGGAAAACACTGTTAAGTAACTGAGAAGAAAATTTCAGCAGAAAACCAACAAAGCCCAGCAAAACTGTCAAGTGAAGGAGAGGGGCAAAATGCAGCAGCTGACAGTCAGGGCTAAGTGGTTCAGAGTAAATCCATCACTTTTTAGCAACAGAACTGAGCCCAGAAGGAATGTAGACTTTATATAAGCTGAAGATGGATGAAATTCCAGAGAAAAGAATACCATGCACAATACCAGACAAGTAGAGATTTGCTAAATATAGTTTTCCCAAAGTATGTTCATTGGAAATAGTGTTACCTTGAATAGTTAACTTAAAGATCAGAAAAGGCTGGATTAAACAACTTGAAACACGCTTCTTCAATGTAAGGCTTCTTGTTGATTTTAACATGTTTAATTTAATGTTAACCTCTAAGAGATTAACTTTAGCATGCAGTATTTCCCTGTCTTAATCACACAACCTTTTTTGTTTAGGTCAAGCACAGAGACACACGGCCTAACTTCACTTTTATCACTAATGTCAGTGACATTTTTCTGTCCTATTTTGTTGTAATATGCCTGATGTTTCCCCGAACAAAAGACCCCTTTCATTATTATATTTAAGCCAAGTCAGACTCCTCTGAATACAAAGAGGCCAGCTGAAGATAGCACAGCATCACAAATATGTCACTTGGGAAAGAAAATCCTGAAATATTTTCACACTCCTTTCTTTATTCAATTTGTATTAATCCAATGAGAACAATTTCAGCCCACAGTATTTAAAGTGTCTTTTTAATGCCTTTTAGAATTTTAAGTATTTTAAACTCCTTAAAAGACATTCAGATCCAGGATAAATATAACAGAAACATCAGAAAAAAAATCATACCACTGCAGCAGCTGAAAGGCCCTTAGGAGCTCACCCAGCCCAGTGTGCCACGGAGGCCTCACCACCGCCTCTACAACCAAGACATCATGATGCCTCTACTGAAAGGCAAGTAACTAGTCAGGTGCCCAAAAAAGCAAGCGGAGCCCAGGTCACCTAACTTCCCAGTTGGCTATCTTTTTAACACATAATACCATATGCACATATTTAAACTAAGGAAACTTTAAAAATTAAGAATATAAAGCATGATACAATCTGAGGGAAATCAACTCTTAAAAACATCTTTTTCTTTCTACAAAAGAGGCGAGACAAACCAAGTGTAAAAGCTAGAGATTTATTGTTATTTTTGATTAATAAACTGTCAAATTAGTTATGACACTATCCCGTACTGTATACCACCATTTACAGAAGTTTTTAAACCGGACAGCGGCATAAGGTAGAGAGAGCAAAGACACGTGAACATCATCATCCTTAACAACGTCTTCTAGCCATGCCTCCACCTTGACCTTCACACAGGTTTTCCTCCTGGGGAAAGTGTCAGAACAGTGCACCAGTTGGTGGACAACCTGACCTCTGAACCCCTTTTATAGCAAGCAACTTACAGAAGTAATGGAATTCAACTTGTATTTCCTGTGATTTTATTGGTCTGAACTCATTTTAGGTAACTTCAACGTTTTAATTTCCTGTACATGAGAGACTACAATGACCTAAGAGAATACTGAACCAGAGTCAGCCAAATTATATTACTGACCCCAAAGTTATGTTTTAATTGGTCCTAAAGGAATGTACCACACCAACAATTTGAGAGTTAGGCAAACAGAACTTTTCTGGGGAGGAAAGAAAAGGCTGTAGAACAGCCAAATGTACTCAACATTGTTAAAACGGCTCTTTGTTTTTCACCCCTGAATGATACTTGTTTACTACACTATAAGCACAGAAATCCTAACAGAATCTTGGTTGCCAGTATTATTTAGGCTGGCCCAATCCAGGATAGATCCCCGCCCCCTCCCTCAAGTTCCCCTTCTCTGAGGCTCTGAAAAGCACAATATTTAACTATTCCTTAATAAAACTACCAAAACACTTCAGAAACAAGTAGCTCACAAATCATTTTAAATTCATGTATTTCCTGTGCATAAGAAATCTGAAAACCCAAAAGATAGTTCTATTTTTATATGGTGATTAAAAATAACTGAAGCATCAAGACACTTTCAGTGAAAGCAACATATTTCAATTACAAACTGTAATGCCTGTTAAACTACCTATGGGAGAAGCTGGAAAGTCCTAGGCAAATGCACTTTTGGGTTACACTACAGTGCTCCTTCAGTCAGCACAAAAATTAAGGTAATTTACAATCAATCAGTGGATGTTGACACAATGTTACATTATGATGTCTGTACAATTAAATGTCCTTAAGAGATAACCAGAATCAGCTTTTCTACTCAACAAACCTGACCAACTGGCACTTTTGCTGAGAGATGTTTTATCAAAGATGCTGTAAGATTCTACACAATTAGGAAATACTTCCAAGTACGTCCTTATCTTTACTTTTTTGGTTACAAGTGTTTTGCTCAGATAATCTACTGCAGTATGTTTCTAGAAATGCAGTCCCAAATGTGCATAATATATTGTATACAAATAAAGTAAAACTGTCAGTAGTATAAATCTTACAGCATTTTGTTTGCAAAAAAACACATGCCAAAGTCACAATAAGCAATATTGTACCACAAATTATAGAGCGCAAATGATTTGCTTCTTTTAATGCTTTTATTCTACATAAATTACTATCATAGGCTAATGTTTAAAAAGCAAATAAATTGGACAGATGCAGGACAAAAATCTGTTCACTCAACTATAAATGATGATATATTTTTAAAAATTACAAGAAATGCAGAAGTGTTTGATGCATGCAGTAGCCTTAAATGAAAAAGCATTGATTCCCATTGTTCCAAAAAAGAAAAAGAAAAAAAACACAGAGAAACCCACACATCTTACTGCACTCCACCTTAAAATGCATCATACCGGGTTTGTTTATAACAGCACAGAATTCCAAAAGTCAAAAAGAAATAAAGCAGGTATTTTAAAGATTTAAGAGCCGTTATCAAAAATAAATTACATTTTTTCAAGATACAGAAATGCTGCTATGATGGCTGGGAGCCCAGTAACCGTTCAATAGCTGCGTTGATGTCGCCTCCGGTTGCGATCAGCGCTTGCAAGTTTGCTTCACGGTTCAAAAACCCCATTGCACTGAGCTGTTCTAGTTGTTGCTGAAATCTGACTTCTGGATTCTGTAGCTGTTAAAGAAAAGAAAAAATTAACCAAAACTCCAAGCTACAAAAGCACTGGCCTATCTCTTGGAGCTTTTCAACATATTTAAAAGTCTATTAGCGCTTTGTTACTTTAAGTAGTCTAATTTACACCTAAACAATCATGTCAAATAAATCACATACTTAAAAATGCAGCTTAGTAAACCTCAACCATTATTTTACAAGTATTTAAGAAGCTCGTGAACAAGTAAGAAATCTGTATATGCAAACGGTTTAGAATTAGATGATTTCTTTTGTAGCTATTGACCAACTGGGCAATTATAAAAGCCGGTGTCCTCACATATAAAATTCTAAAGTTTTAATGAGGCTTAGAATATGGATTCAATTTCTGCATTGGCCAGTCACAGTCTTCAGAGGAGGTCCAGTTTCAGGCCCAAAGATTGTACTTCTGATAATTCAGCAGTGTCATATCTTCTTTCACAAATGAGGTAAGACAAAAACGCACAAATGATCAACCAACCAGGCCAACCTAATAACGGGGAAGCCTACAGATTGTACAACTTTATATAACAACTCTCTGTCCAATATCTAAAATCTTTTCTTCTTATTAAGTCCATGGATATTCACTGAATCAGAAGCTATGCTAGGAATCAGGATACAAATAACTGTATAAGATAGAACCCTGCCCTGTTTATTATATTTAATAAGGCTTAAAAATCATTAAGCATGCTATATTGTTGTCATGCAGAAGTTTGGAGGCAACCTACTATAATAGGTTTGAACTACAGCAATCTTTGCATCATAATGGCAGACTCTAGACCAAGCCAGTAAATGTTTCCAGATGCAAGAACATTATCATCAGCCCATTTTTTAGACATATTTATGAGGTGTACATATGTAACACAAGTTACTACAGGAGGCAGTAGTGGGCGGAATGAGGTAGCCGGGATTTTTTCCCCTTGGTTTTTGTTAATACTATTGCAGATGTCCCCATTTGCCCCCCTCCTCATTGCCCCAGCTCCCCCTCCTCTCTGGCAATACAGACACTGTGGTCTGTGTACATGGGTTACCCATGTATATTCTTTGGTTAATAATCCCTTCACCTTCTTTCATCCAGTCCCACCCTCCCCCACCCCTGACAGCTGTCAGTCTGTTCCATGCCTCTGTTTCTAGGTAGTTAGGTTCTTTTAAGTCGAAATACAAAAACCAGGTAGAATATAGTTGGTCAGGAGGTATCTGGGATAACTGAATTTCTCATTCCTCCCTGACAAACTTTATAAATTCAACATAATACATTTTTTAAAGGCACCTTGTAAAAAGTAAGGCAGAGTTTTAGCATTTATTCACTACAACCAAAACATTTCCTTTAGTGTCTGATATAGTACCAAAGTTAACAATTTTTATAATGCCTGCTTTAGAATCAATCTTCTTAAGACTGTACTTTTGATTACAGTCTAAACTCTAAAGGACTGCCACATTCTTTCTTTTTCTTGAGGGGGAGGGGATTTATAACATTAAGGAATGCAAAATGTGAGCAAAAAAGAACCACTACCTGAGGATTTACTCCAGCAAGAGCCTGCAGCATTTGCTGGATAAACTGCTGGTGTCCAGGTTCAGTGGTTGCCGCCGTGGGGCTTGGGTTTTCACTTGCGGTAGAGCTAGAGCTGTTGGTTCCCGAAGAGCCTCCAGTGCTTCCTAATGCCCCTAGGCCAGGAGTAAATCTAGGGAAAGCACAAACGGTTTTTTAATAAACCTAAATTCCCACAAAACAAGAGTCCAGATCAAGCCAGATGTTATTAAATCAGTGACATTTTAATAGAACATTAGCCAAATTATACTCTTTAAATGAGAGCTCTTTTTTTTTTTTTACTTTGAAAGCTCTATCTTAAAAACAATCCCAACAAAAAGACAAAAAGATATTAAGCCTAAAATTCTCCAAGAGAGCCTTCACTGGTGTAGCTGGGTTGAGTGTCTTCCCGCAAACCAAAAGGTCACCACTTCAATTCCCAATCTGGGCACATGCCTGGGTTGTGGGGCCAGGTCCTCAGTCAGGGGTGTGCAAGAGGCAGCCCATTGATGCTTCTCTTTAACATAGATGTTTTTCTCCCTCCCTTTCCCTCTCTCTAAAAATAAATAAGTAAATAAATCTTTAAATTCTCCAGAAGAGAAAGTTAACTGTTGTGCACTTTCGTAATCTTCCTCAAATAAGCCTACCCTGGGATGAGGCCGGGGGCTTCCGTCGCTAATGTCTGTAAACCCTGCTGAATCTGCAACAAGGCCTGCATTGCTCTAGGGTTCGACATTGCCGATAATGTGTCAGGATTCTGCATCTAAGGAAGAAAAAAAAAAACAGTGGTTATGGGGAAATTACAATCAATGAAGGTAAAATTTAATGTTTTCTTTGTTATGTTCCTGGAGAAAACAAAAAAACTTTATTGCTAGACACTGATAATCCATAATTCCTTTCCCAAAATTAACACAAGCACCTCCTTTCTGACAGCAAACCTAGTGTGCAAATTGTTACTTGATTTCCCAAATCCATCATGAAAGCCATTTTTCATAATACAAGACAATTAGGGGTTCCTCTAGAAGCAACATCTGGTTCTCTCTCTCCAACAGAAGATAAAAGTATTATTTCTAAGAGACAACTCCAAGTGCACAGTTAATGTAACACGGTAATATGGCGAAGGCTACATACTCCTCCCGATCCAGTGTTATTTGTTGCTGATATAACAATTTTCTCCAGTAGACTAAACTGTAAAACAATAGTTCCAAATCTGACGTTAATACATATGTCCTGAGTTCAGCTTCACTGCTTTCAATATATACCACCTGAGTAACCAAAATAGCTGGGCGTACATCATTACAACAGATCAAGAGCACTAACAAATCTTGGATAATGGCTTACAGGCTGAGAATCATTTAAGCCCTAGAACTACCAAGACTGACTTGAAAACACCAAGACTGACTTCTTTGTCTTTTTAAATACTAAAATACCATGGCAAGCTGAAGTACTTCTGAATAATAAAATCTTCCTTACATAACAACACGGACAATTTTAATCCTGCTAATTCTGAGTCTGAGGAAATGTGATCAACCCCCCTTGAAAAACAGGTATTCTATTAATTTCTAGGAATTAAAACATTACCAAAACCCCCAAACCTATAAAACAGGATAGGGTAGCTCTTTCCTGTTAGTCAAGGTTAAACCATAATGCATGACATAGACACAATGAAGTACTTCAAAGCTAATAAAGTGAAAGAAAATGGTTCATGGTATTAAGAAAGCACTCAAAATCCAAAATCCTCAAAAGCAAAAACAAAATGGTCCTTTTCTCAGAATCTGTTTAGGAAATATAAGCATAAACAAAAGGTCAGCAGTGAAATGGGGTTCAGTTAAGATCAAGCTGAATTCTCTGCGAACTGACAGCATTACCAGACTCCTTTCTACATTTTGCTATCAGCCAGAGAGCAAAGGAAAAGGTTTATCAAACTTTTTCAAGCAAATCATTACCAAAGATAGCTAGCATCTTTTCTTACTCACTTGTTGGAGGAAAGTTGGGAGCTGCTGTCTCATTTGTTCTTGAAGCTGAGGATTTCCAGCAAATAGGGGATTATTCAGCATCATCTATGGGGCAAGTGTTCAAACAATTTTAACTGGAAATATCTGAAACACGTAATGTACCTTGCTTAACAGTCTATCTTCCCCCAACTGCCTAACCGGGCATTTAAAAAGGAGGAAGGTAGAACATGAATAAAAAAGAAAGGGAAGATACTGTCCACAAGAATGATCTCCAGAAAAAATACAAAAGATCTCTGTCAATGAGAATGGTGATTATGATGACATTCAATATCCTAAAAATTAAAAGCAATCATTTTCTTAGGCTCTTCTTTGAGCAAAGATACCTGCCCTTGAAAGAAAAATGGGAGTAACTGGCATCCACAGGATACATTTTCTGCTACACCAACAGAATAAACAACGCATGACACTATAATCGGCTTGCTAAGACCTCAACACACAAGTAGCAAGCACAAAGAAAACCTAGATCTGGAATCACTATAACAGCCTACTACAAAACAGCTAACATTAGATCCAGAAAAATAACACCACAGAACAGCAACCACCATGCCAGAGAAATGGAGCAACCACCTAGGTAAAAATCAGCCCAGGACTAGCATCAGCAGATCTCTGGGGAAAGTATTAAAATATTTTTAAGACCTGAAAGATGTAAATCCATTTAAGAACACCAAGATTAGCCTTTGGATTGCACCTCACCATCACCAGAGATGAGAAAAGTGTCATGCTCCCTAACCATCAAATAGGTATTAGAATTAAAAAGTCAGGGTTGGTATTAACATGACGCTAGATACCTGAAAATAAAACTACAATACACA
The DNA here is from genome assembly GCA_004027735.1 of Carollia perspicillata. NCBI lineage: Eukaryota > Metazoa > Chordata > Mammalia > Chiroptera > Phyllostomidae > Carollia > Carollia perspicillata. The sequence goes on from PVKM010001084.1 coordinate 16,730, forward strand.
CACAGCATAACCAGAAAATAGTAAATTCTCATAGCTTTGAAAAAGACAAATTTTATATCAGTTTTCCCACAGAGTGAAAGGAATGATTCACTGATATCCTACTTACTGGCCCAAAGTTGGGGGGAAACGATCCTTGCCCTAAGTGGTTAACCATATGTAAGAGTAATTGTATGTAAATATTGGAAGTACAGAGAATTCCTCTCTCCATCCTTTAGCTAATCTTTTGTTGCAGCATGGATTACTTATTTTTTTTTAGCAGCATCTAAAGCAAAAGTCAAATAATGTTTTATAGATACAGTATTTATTTCAAAGTGACCGATAAGTTCACAGTAAATAAAATACCTACTTGAGATCAACAAACCTGCTTCTTTATTGACTCCAGTCAAAACTTTTTATTATGAACACATTAATGAAGTTGTCACTTCAAGCCGTGTCAACTGCTGTAATTTAACTTTTAGGTGACACACTGACTGAGTGGCTGATTCTGTTAGCCTAGTCTTAAGGCAGTTTTATAACATGTGAATTGGGCATATGAAACAACTATGCCTTTTTTACTATTAGAAAATATAAACAAGATTCAAAGCATTTAGTATTAAAATAGTAAAATGTCTACAATGCATAATATTTTCAAAGCTCCAAAAACAGTTACTGAACATCCATCTATGTATTTACAAGTAAACATCGATTACATTCAGCTTAAAAAAATGAAGTTATCACATTTATCTTGCAGAATTTGGGTTATTTAAAAAAGCATGTCACTGGATATTTCTAACTTACCTGTTTATGTCTAAATATCAGAATCAGAATACAGAACTACAAACTTTAAACTGCTCATAACCATAGTACATTGTAAATGTTTCTAAATTGTCTATAATAAAAAACACTCATATCTAGCCTTCTTTGTCAACATTTTGCTTTAAAGTAAAAGTAGAATAGAGGAAAGTCCTCAAGTCACTTCACAGATGTAGAATTGTTAGTTAAAATGGCTAGGAATGTACCTGGTTACAGTCAAATTTTAAAGCAAGACTGTACATTCAACATTAACTATTAGTCAAATATACATTTAAAAACACAAATAAGATCACTTTACATACATAATTCTACATTTATTTTAAACAAAGTGCAATAACAGTAAATGCGCATTTAATACTCATATATTCAGTGTGATAATCTGCATGTGAATAAAACAATAAAATATCCCTACAATATACAAAATGAAGTATATATAAAAATTAACCTAAAAACTTGTTCTTGGAAGGGAAGGAGGAAAGGAGCAAGGAAGGAAAAGAGTGAAGGAAAAATAAAAAAATTGTTCTCTATTTCCAATTCCACAAATTTTAAGAGGGCAGATGTTATTGCTAATGACGATAGCTCAAAGACACATGCTATATACTTGAAACAATTAATGTTGCAGACTTTAGGAAATAAAAACCATTTCACTTGACATAATGAAGAAAGTGATTATCTTTAAAAAGTTTTTTAAAGTTTTAGAAATGGAAATAAACTATTTCAAATTCATAACACTCTACAGAAATCATTCTTTAAAAATAGCAATTATAAACTATACGTCATCCAGGCTTGTCTCACATTCTCCAAGGTTTTCCAAGACCAATGGTTCTTAACCTAGGGGTACATCAGAATAATGTAGGGAACTTGGGGGTTTAAAGGAAAAAAAGATCCAATGCAGTTGTATCAAAATCTCTCAGGATGGGAAACTCCCAAAGTGATCCTTAACATTCAGCTAGGGTGGAGACCCACTAATTTTTTTCATAATGGTTTCTTTAGTAACAAGTTAGATAAATGAATAAATAAAGATAAATGAATAAATTCAAATTTGGTGGTGATGGTGATCCATAATGGAAAAACTGAGAACACTGTTCCCATAAATCTCTCTCTGCCTTTAATAGCAATTTCAGGCTACTTTATAACAGCCACTTGAACATGACTATTACTCAGAATCTGTATGATCTAATAAAAAAAAGTATTTCAAGTGTATTAATACGGTTCTTAATCACTTTCAAGACTTACATTTCACAAAAGAAATCTATCTTCTAAAGAGAGAGCAATCTAAACTTTTGTATTCAGCTCCTAAATCACCATTACGTACACACAAAGTAAATCTGCACTGCACTTCTACCCAGCGAATGCCAGGACTGAGGCTGCAGAGAAAGAAAACTGTACAAAAAGTGGAGATGCAGGTTACCTACTTTTCAGGTGTGTGTTAACGTAGCACACAACATAAATACGCCAAGACCACAATTATTTGATCAGGCTATTTCGATTTACACTGCACACACAGTCCTTTTCAAATTCAATTACAAACTCACCTGTGCAGCAAGGTCAGGGTTCTGGCTTAGTGACTGCATCATGCTTCTCATGTAGGGGGCAGACAACATGTTTTGCATAAGTTGCGGGTTTTCAGTTATTTGTTGCAACAAGCTCTGCATTCCCGGTGTGTTGAACATACTAGCTGAAAGTTTAAAAAAAAAACAAAACTGTTTAAGGACAAGATATGTAAACAAAAGTGAAGGTTTTAAAGCCATTATGTACACTGTGCATAATTTTAGCAACTGCTAGTGAGTACATATATTACTTATCAATTTAACTAATAAATTTTAAAACTAAGATCTCCAAAACTACATGCCCAACATATACCAGTAAAAAAGGGCTAATGGATTTTAAATATTCTGGTTGTATTCACAGTAAAATCACATCTAAAGGAAAAGTTAAGTTCTGTAGTCTATTTAAGCAAAAATTGGGTATGATCCAAATTAACTGAAATATTCCATAAATTGAGTAAGTCTGAGCGAACTTTTCCTCCAGGATCACTAAATTAGAATCATACTGAGCACTCAATACACTCACACTTATAAATAAAAAAGGCTTCTCTCTAATGAAAAAAATAAATGAAGGCTTCCATCCCAATTTCTTTGCATACTAGCACTCATTGATAAAATGGCAGATACATTTAACATTTCAGGTATCAGACAGCATGGTGACTAAGAGTAGCGTCTGGAGCCATATTACGTACCTGGTTTCAAATCTAACCTAACCTAATATAATTTTGGAGAAATTATATGGCTTTTTCATACTTCAATTTTTCCATATGTAAAATGAGGTAAACAGTCTCTATTTCATAGCCCAGTTGTGACAGTTAAATTAGATAATGTGTAAACTGTTTATTACTACTATTCTCTAGTTTTTCTTGTTTTTGTTTTACCGAGCACTACAGCTAAATTTATGTGAAATCAACTTTTTTTGAAAACTAAATAATTTGTTCAATATATATGCGGATTTTTACTTTCCGACTAGATAAACTCAAATATGTTCTCAAATTCATGTGTACTTATTAACTCATTAGCTTTTTCATTTTTCTTATGTTCTCATCCTATCCATTGTTGTTTTATCAGACATAAAACATTTGACTCTCCCCATTTGTCTTTCCAGATTCTGCTGCTATTTGGTTTTTACAAGAGTTTATGTGAGGCAAACTGACAACATACATGGAAGCAAGATCTCGAGTGCTTCCATAATTCTGCTGGGTTTTTTAAGATAATTTTGTTTTTCCTATTTTTCTCATGTTGTTGTAATTTTGTTTTCTTCCACATCCTAGAGTCCAAGAATATTCTCAGACAGGGTGACAAATATACCCTGAAGGACTAATATGACCCATAACCTGTTTCTGTATAGCCCAGAGCTAAAAATAATTTTTACATTTTTTAAATGGTAAAAAAAACCCACAAATATTTTTTCAATGCAATCTCTATCAAAATACCAATGCTGTATTTCACAGAACAAGAACAAATAATCCAAAATGTATATGAAACCACAAAAGACCCTGAATTAGCCACAGCAATCTTGAAAAAACAACAAATTTGGAGGTATCATACTACCTGTTATCAAAATATACTAGAAAGCTATAGTAATCAAAAACAGCATACTACTGACATAAAAACAGACTTACAGAACAATGGAACAGAATACAGAACCCAGAAATAAACCCACATCTATATAGTCAATTAATATTTAACAAAGGAGGCAAAAACATACAATGGGGTAAAGACAGTCTATTCAATAAATGGTCTTGGAAAAATTGGACAGATACATGCCAAAAAAAATGAAACCACCACCTTCTTATACCATACACAAGAATAAACTCAAAATAGATTAAGACTTAAATGTAAGACTCAAACCGTAAAACTCCTACATGAAAACACAGGCAGTAAAATCTCTGACATTTCTCTAAGCAATTATTTTTTCTGATATTATCTCCTCAGGCAAGGGAAAGAAAAAAAAAGTAAACAAATGGGACTAAGTGGAACTAAGTAGTTTCTGAACAACAAAGAACACCCCCAACAAAATGAAAAGACAATGACACATCCCATAAAGGGAGGATATCCAAAATTTATACAAATCTCATATAATGCAACACCCCAAAAAATACAATTAAGAAATGGGCAGAGAACCTGAAGACAAACCTCTCCAAGGAGGACATACAGATGGCCAACAGACATATGAAAAGATGCTCAAGGTCACTAATCATCAGAGAAATGGCAATTAAAACCACAATGAGATATCACAAACAAAAAGTGTTGATGAGGAGGTGCAGAAAACAGAACACTCGTGCCCTGTTGATGGGAATGTACACTGCTGCAGCCACTATAAAAAACAGGATAAAGGTTCCTCAAAAAATTAACAACAGAACTGTCTTATGACCGAGCAATTCCATTTCAGGATATACACGTATATGTCCCAAGAAACCCAAAACACTAATTAAAAAAATATATGCACCAACTTCCAGCCAACATGGAGGCGTAGGTAGATATACTTTGCCTCCTCACACAATCAAAAGAAGGACAACAAACTAAAAAACAAAAAATAACCAGAACTGCCAAAAACTGTATATAAGTCCAAAACCAAGGAGTTAATGAAGAAGCGTTCATCCAGACTGGCAGGAGGGGCAGAAATGGGCAGCGGGGTAGAGAGGGCTCCTCATGAGGCAGCGGCTGGTGGAGCAGGAGGTCCCAATTTGTGTGGGGATGAACCAGGAGGAACAACTGGGGAGCGAGACAGGCCAAGTAACTCAGGGTTCCAGTAAGGAGAAATAAAGCCTGAGAACACCTGTGGGGGTTGAGGCAGCATGAGAAACTCCCAGCCTCACAGGAAAGTTCTTTGGAGTGATCCACAGGGTCCTAGAATGTACACAAAAACAACCACAAAACCACCCACCAGGGAATCAACACCAGAAGGGCCCAATATGCTTGGGGGTAGTAGAGGAAGTGACTGTAAGGCGGCAGAAAGCTGAGCAAGCAGCATTTTTCCCTCTCGGACCCTTCCCCTACATATAGCACCACAATGCGCTTACTCTGCCCTGGTGAACACCTAAGGCTCCATCCCTTACAATGTAACAGGTGTGCCGAAACAAAGAAATATGGCCCAAATGAAAGAACACATCAAAGCTCCAGAAAAAATACAACTAAGTGGTGAAGAGATAGCCAGACTATCAGATGCATAGTTCAAAACACTGATAATTAGGACTCTTACAGAAATGGTTGAGTATGGTTGCAAAATAGAGGAAAAAGTGAAGGCTATGAAAAGTGAAATAAAGGCAACCAACAGTGAAGGGAAGGAAACCAGGACTCAAATCAATGGCTTGGACCAGAAGGAAGAAAGAAACTTTTAAGCAGAATATAATGAAGAAATAAGAATTCAAAAAAATGAGGAGAGGCCTACGAACCTCCAGGACAACTAAATGTTCCAACATCTGAATCATAGGGGTGCCAGAAGGAGAAGAAGAGCAAGAAATTGAAAACTTATTTGAAAAGATAATGAAAGAGAACTTCCCCAATCTGGCAAAAGAAACAGACTTCCAGGAAGTCCAGGAAGCTCAGAGAGTCCCAAAGAAGTTGGACCCAAGGAGGAACAGACCAAGGCACATCATAATTACATTAACCAAGATTAAAATGAAGGAGAATCTTAAAAGCAGCAAAAGGACAGAGTTACCTACAAAGGAGTTCCCAGAAGACTATCAACTGCTTTCTCAAAAGAAACCTTGCAGGCAAGAAGGGACTGGAAAGGAGTATGTGAAGTCATGAAAGGCAAGGACCTACGTCCAAGATTACTCTATCCAGCAAAGCTTTCATTTAGAATGGAACGGCAGACAAAGTGCTTCCCAGGTAAAGTCAAGCTAAAGGAGTTCATCATCACCAAGCCCTTATTATATGAAATGTTAAAGGGACTTATCTAAGAAAAAGATGATCAATAATAGAAACAGTAAAATGAAAGAAACTCACAACTATCAACAACTACACCTAAAAAAAACAAAAACAAACTAAGAAAACAACTAGGAACACAATCACAGAAATAGAGATCACATGGTGGGTTATCAGTGGGGAGGGGTTGGGGGAGAATGGGGGAAAAGGTACAGGGAATAAGAAGCATAAATGTTAAGTATAAAATACACAGGGGGAGGTGAAGAATAGTATGAAATATGGAGAAGCCAAAGAACTTATATATATCACCCAGGGACATGAATTAAGGTGGGGGAATGCTGGTGGGAGGGGGAATGCAGGGCAGAGAGGAATAAAGAGGAGAAAAACATTGGGACAACTGTAATAGCACAGTCAATAAAATACATTAGAATTTTAAAAGTTAACTAAAAAAGAAAAAACAAAAAACAATGTAAATTATTTTGAGTGGTATACCTTGGCTCTTGATGAGCTGATAGATGTTACTAATACTGCTCAGTTCCTGTTTAACTTGAGGGGTAAATGCTAAGTTTGAAGGGACTGAAAAGTTAGTCTCTGAAACAGTCTGCATGGAATGACTACAGGTAAACTATTTCAAAATTGAGAAAATACTGGTTCAGCACAACCTTAAGTAGAATCTGCTAAATGTGCTATATCTGATAGTGATAAAAGAATACAGAGGAGTAAAAGGATTAGTTGGACAAATATACAAAGCTTATAAAAATACAAGGGAGACCCCCAAAACCCCTGTAATTTATCTATAAAAAATTATGTATTTATTCTTAAAACTTCAGTCATCTTCCAAGTACTCTCTCTTTGATGCAATACACCTATCGAGATGTGTTTTTCCATTGTTCAAAACAGTTTTGAACTCGTCCGTTTTGATGCCTTTTAATGCTTCTGTCATTTTTGTTTCACCTCTTCAACATTAGCAAAACATTTCCCTTTGAGGACTTTTTTCATCCACAGAAACAAAAAAAAAAAAGTCACCCAGGGTGAAACCGGGTGAATAGGGAGGGTGGGGCATGGGGGTCCTGTTGTTTTTGGTCAAAGACTTAACACCAAACACTGTGTGGGCAGGTGCATTTGTAAATCACCCATCATGAAACAGGCAAACCCGTAGAAAGAGCCATCAAAAAAATTCCACTGAAGCCAAAAGCTGCCACTCACAATGAGATAATTCCAGTTGGGGGGGCGGTTCCCCCTTGTATAATATATTCAAAGACTAAAGTTACTTACTATCTTATTCACTGGAAGGTACTCTAAAAACTTGTTTTGAACTCATGCCATTCAACCAGTAGGATTATCAATGGTAGACATCATTCACTTTTGTGAACTAAACTAAACCATAGTCAATTTCATGACTTTTTGTGAGAAATATCGTGACTGACTCAACCACACAGCAGCTCAGTGGCTCAGCAAAGTTTTACTGCACTTTTTTTTTGGTAGCTCAGGGCTAAGATTGAAATTCTTTTGAACCACCCACCCATCCACTGATATGGAAAGACTAAATGACTTTGGAAATCACCTTTTGCTAGAGACTTGGTAATGTTTCTCAATTAATTCAACCCAAATTACAAGGCAAAAAAAATATACATGAGAAAAGTGTACTGTGGTGAAGTCATTTCAATGACCAAAAATGTTCATATCACAAGCAATGTCAAGCTGCTTTACATGTTCTTGTACTGTCGAAGGCTAAAACAAGGACTTCATTCCCACAAACTCGCAATAGATGTACTTTTGAGCTAATACTGCCATTCCAGCAGCCCTTTTTGGACCTCAGCACAAGTGCGAAGAAAATTTCCACCATTTCAAAATTTATTTACCTATAACTGAGGCCTACCACCTAACCTTCAATTGGAAGTGATTAATCTACCATGGCATGATAAAAGCAATGAAGAATCTAATAGACGTCCTATGCTATTAAAATCATGTGTTTCTGGAATAAATACAGTCAGCCCTCTGCAGCTAAGAGTTTTGCATCTTCAGATTCAATTAACCACAAATTGAAAACATTCAGAAAAAAAAATCCCAGAAGTAGCTGCTGAAAGCAAAACTTACACATGCCAAGCACCTGAATCAACATGAATGAAGTGATATGCAGGCACACCCTATATGCAAATACAGGTTATATGCAAATAATACACCATTTTATATAAGGGACTTGAGCATCCACAGATTTTGGTATCCAGAGTCCTAAAATCCCCTGCCATACCAAACAACTGTATATGAATGAAATGAGTAAAGTCACGTTACCCATATTTTGCCATGTATAACACATACTTTATGACCAAATTTTTTAGGGGAAAATAGGGTGTGCATTATACATGAGTATAATGGTTACATACCATGGCTATAATAATCCTGTGTATAATGTGCACAAAAACGTAGCAGCACATTACGCATGGCAAAATACAGTATATATAAGTATTAATCGATGAACATTTGCAATTGATTTTTTACAAGATTTATTCATTTTTAGAGAAGGGGAAAGAGGGAGAAAAAGAGGTAGAAAAACATTGGTGTGCAAAACATTTGATTCGTTGCCTCTCGTAGGCACTCCTATTGGGGACTGAACCCGTAACCCAGGTATGAGCCCTGACCAAAAATTGAATCAGTGACTTTCGCTTTGCAGACCAACGCCCAGCCAACTGAGCTATACCAGTCAGAGCTGCAAATGATTTTGACAACAGGGAATTGTGTGAATGTCAAGTAAGCAAAAACATCATTCCCTAAAAAAAATTTAATTCCAATCACATGTCAATATGTATGAAAAAATACTATACACAATTATATTTTTAATCCCATCATTAGAAAACATGCAAAAACTTGTTTTGTCCCCCAATGTACTGTAGTATTCTTCATTTTGCCTCTTGACCTGCAAAGAGGTCATCCTTCACAGGAAGTTCCTGACACCTGCTTTAAACAGGGTATTAATTCGTTAAATTTTTAAAAATCTCAGTGAAGTCACAGAACTAATTTTTTGTTGGTTAGACAAGTTTACTGTAGCCCTGGCCAACTGGCTCAGTTGGTTGTAGTGTCTTCCTGTATACCAAAAAGGTTCTGCGTTCGATTCCAGTCAGGTCTCAGGTTTGAGTCCCAGTCAGGGCACATGCCTGGGTTGTGGGTTTGGTCCCTGGTCAGACACGTGTGAGAGGCAACCAATTGATGTTTCTCTCTCACATCCATGTTTCTCTTCCTCTCTTTCTCCCACCCTTCCCCCTCTCTGAAATAAATAAAAGAAGAAAAGTTAATTAAAAACATTTTTAAATTAAAAAAAAAACTTACAACATGAAAAGGTGATTCATAAAAGTGACTTGTCATATACCAATAAAAGCACAAAGAATAACATCATTAAGAAGTTTTCATTATTCAAACAAGTGAGGACAACAAAGAAGTGTGAGTTATTATGAACATACCTCCTACTCCAGGCCCCAAACTTGGTGCAGTAGAACTCTGACCAGCAGTGCTGCTGGGAGTACTACCACCAGTGCCCCCTGCTGCATTGGTGGTGCTACTAGAAACTGATGGACTCTGAGGAGCCGGTGGAGCCCATGGGTTGGGTAATGGATCTCTATTTTCTGTACGCGAAGGCTGACTACCTTCACCTGAGGATGTACTGCTCACTAAGGAAGCAAATGGATTACCACCAAACTGCAATAAAAGACAAAAATCATAAAGAATGAGTTTTAGTTTTAAATAACAGATATGAAACTTTTTAATGAAAATCACATTCCCCACATAAAGGTTTATCACATACGTAATTTTTTCCTTAGCCTGAGCCTCAGAGCCAATATTATCACCTGTTCTTGTGCAGCATTCAGCATTGGTTCCTGAATATCCGTGTACATGCGCCGTAATGCATTGTATCCCCCTGGAATGCTTTCCAGGTTACTCAAGGCTCGATCCTGGTTTCTCATCATTTCCTGCATCATCGCTGGATTCCTGGCAAGTTCTAATGTCTAAGAAAATTTGCATTAAAAAAAAACACACCAAAACATACACAAATTACTTCAGATACTAACTGCCTAATTTTATGAAGTTCTTTAATTCTATAAATTATCAGTCTTCAATATTTAATCACAAAATTATTTTAAATAATTCCTCTTGGATTTCACCTCAAAAAGCAAGCTAACATTCAAATAATTAAAGAGAGAAGCACTCTGTTTTAAGTGAATGCCCATCTCCTGAACTGGACTCTTTGTTTCTGAAATCTGAAAAATAACTTTACAAAAGACCTTCAAAACAGCAGAAGATTCAAAGTTCAAAGAGTCCAAATTACTGCATTGTTGTGTTTTACTGAACAAATATTAGGCTTTCCTTTTTTAGCTTAGTCATACTTATAGGAAAAGCTCTTTATGCATAAAAAAATGGTAAAGTAATATATTCTAGTTAAATGAACTAAAAGAATATTCCACATACTTGTCTCATAATATCTGGATTATTCAGCATATGACTAATTTCTGGATTTCTCTGTATCAACTGCTGCATTTGTGGGTTGGCCATTATTAACTGCCTCATCAGATCAGGATTTGAAAGCATGCTTTGGACAAAGGGATTCTCCATGATCTGGACCATCATCTCAGGATTGGACATAAGTTGCCGCTGCATCTGGCTTTGTAGTTCAGAGAAGTTGGCACTATTCATACCCAAGCTACTCAGACCTGCAAGTCCTCCAAGGCCACCTAAAAGGAAAAAGAAAAACAGGACACATAAAAAAAAGTCAGAAATTTTACTATTAACAAGACTGTGCTAAAAAAATGAAGATGCAAAAATATTAATGGAATTAACAATCCACTAAAGAAAACCACTTTAAAGCAAAAACAAAATTCTAATCACTTTCATAAATACATGTTTAATTTCTATAATTGAAATTAGCCAAAAATATATTTACTCTGATTTAGGTTTAAGTAATAAAACCATCAAATATGTATTTCAGATATAAAAATATATAGTCACATGCCACATAACTGATGTTTGGTCAACAATGGACCAAATGTATTGTTCAACACTGGTTCCTAAAGATTATAATGAAGCTGAAAAATTCTTACCGCCAAAACCTCAAGAAGAGGAGAAGGGGCCAGACCTTGAGCTCTGTAAAAACTCTTGAGCAATGAGATTTGGAGATCAGAGCCTCCAGTGGGTGAAGACATCTAGATGCTATTAGGATGGCATGCCCAGAGAGGGCACAGAAGCTCTGTATTCTCCCTCAACCCCTATACCTTGCCCTGTGCTTCTTTTCCATTTGTCCAATTCTGAGTTGTGTCTTTATAATAAAGTGGTAAACATCAGTAAAGTGTCTTCCTGAGTTTTGTGAGCGACTCTAGCAAATTACCAAACCTGGTCAGAAGTAGAGGTGGTCTGGGACTTGGGCTGTTAGCTGAAATCGGAGCAGTCATGGGGACTGAGGCCTTTAACGTACAGATCTAACACTAACTCCAGGTAGGTAATATCAGAATTGAACTACTGGACACCCTTGTGGAACTGGAAAATTGTCTGGTGTCAGAGAAACACCCTAAAATATGCCAGCTAAAGGAAGAAAGAAATGAAAAATTGTACTGGATTACACTTCTAACAACCTCTTTGCAGAAAGCTAATTTAAGTTTAGCAATTCGCCTATAAACTCTGGATAGAGCAAAGCCGCTGCCAATCAAGGAAAGAAAAGGCCAGGACATACAATGAAATGAAATCATGGAGAAACAATAGACTGGAGATGATGAGTCCTTATCATAACATGTTAACTATAAAAATTACATAAGCAACCAAATGCATTCATTCCTCACTTACTGAGCACTTTTTACATATTTCGGGGTCTATGCTCCATGTTGGGAAAAAGGTGACAAAAAAGGCGCAAGAACTACCCTTAGAACTCACTCTAGCGGGAAAGACTAACGAGACAAACCAATGCAGAATAAGTACTTCAACAGAGATGGTCACAGGATATTACGGGAATATCTGCCTAAGTGGGATGACTGCTTTCCCACAAGATGGCACTTAATGAGTTTGGAGAACGAATTAAATTGGCAAGAAGTGGAGAACATTGGAAGAAGATTTAATACTAGGCACAGCAAACATTATATACAAAAAGTACAGAAATAAATGTAAGTATTGATGTATTCTTGAAACAGCAAAAAATTCAGTGTGACTAGAATGGCACACAGCAGTGCTTACTAGACATTTCACATGGAGCCTTCCATATTTTTTACAGGTGGGCAGGCCCACATGACTAGATGGCCAAAGACTGCAAGAAATGATGGGCGTCACATCTGGCCAAAGCATAAAAGGTCCAGCTTGAGACTCTTTAGCTCTGTCTTCTGCCATGTTTCAAGAAGTACGGCTACAAAATGGCAGAATTCTGTTAGCTTGAGGCCCTAAAGACCCCAGATGGGGGCCTCACTGACTAGTGAAAAGCATGAAGGAAAGCTCCAGACCAAGAAATTAAGCTTTGTGGTAATAAACCACTGATTCTGGGGTTATTTATTACCACAGGGTAGCCTAGATGGACAGGCAGACAAGGGACAAAGTAGAATAGTCACTTACAATATTCTTACTGTAATAACAACAGTGTGGAAATGCCCCAGAACAACCATCACAGGTTGTTGTTTTTTAAGTTGAGGACCCACATCAAGAAGGTAGCAGTAACCGCATGGGGTAGGACAGAGAAGAGGTTACAGCTCAACAGATTTGGTGTGGGGTGAGGTAGCGGTTTAAGTGGCAAGATGGTGAGTGTTTGCATTTCTAGCATTTTCCTTTGCTTTCTCAGGAGACACATATAAGCTAAAGTACTTAGAGAATACCAGTTAATAGCAAAGAGAATTGAATACAAGGCAGGGAGTTCAAAAATGATGTGCGCTGAGGTACAGGTTCAGGTCTCACCAGGATATACACTTAGAATAATGTCGCTCAAGGAAACTAAATGGAGTAAAAGAAAAGAAGAAAGACAAGGCAAAACTCCCTGGAACAATAACATAAGGAACAGGAAGAAAACAGACCTATAAAAGAGACAAAAAAATGGTAATAATAAGGAGAACACTTATTTTTAAAGTATGACTGGCAAACCACTATTCTGTACAACTAAAGTTAATACAAGATAATACTGAACAAAAACTGTAATTTAAACCATTTTTTTTAAAATCTTAAAAAAAAAATGGCCAGAAAACAGTATCAGGAATAAAAGGGAGAAAATCTCAAGGGCAGATTGATAAGCATTAAGGGAGATGGATTTAAAATCTAAAGTGTCCACTAAATTTGATAAGCTAAAATAAAAGGTCAACAGTGACTTTACCAAGGGAATTTTCAGTCAAGTGATGAGGGGGAAAAAATAGGCACAGAACACTTTGTGAAAGGGAAACAAAAAACAGAAAATGTCTTTTTTAATGCTGAAAAGGAAAGCAAAAGAGTAAGTAGCAGTACACGATTCTGTGGCTTTTACACAGGGGATAGACCTTAATATGAGAAGCGGCAGCAAAAAAAAAGCTGAGTCTACAGAGTAAATAGAGTAATTGATAGGAGGACATGGGAATAAAACTAGAAATTAAGGGATTAGGAAGACGTATGGCGGTTTTAATTTCTTTGCCTATAAAATGAGGGAAGTGGAGAGAGATTTACACCTCAACAGCTTCCATGGGTCTGAACACATAACTTCATCTTAATCTCTCTAGACTGTTTGTGTTAATAACTTTGCCATATAAACCTCGTCTGCCTAAACCAAAATAGACACAGGCAGCTCAGATCATTTTAGAAAAAGCAACAAACATTTTTCACAAAAATGTGAATTCATGCCATGTCCTAAATGTTTCAACATACTCGGCATAGAACTAAGTCACTAAAAAAACTTTTTCTGAAACAAACAAAAGGTATGATTCTTGATATATGAAAATTATACATTAAATTTTTTTAAAATTTATTTTTTCAATTACAGTTTACATTCAGTATCATTTTGTATTAGTTTTAGGTGTACAGCAGTGATTAAACAATCATATCCTTTACAAAGTGTTCCCACTAATACTTCCATTACTCACCTGACACCATACACAGTTACTACAATATTATTGACTGTATTTCCTATGCTGTACTTTACATCCCCATGACTATTCTGAAACTGCCAATTCTCAATCCCTGCACTTTTTTCAACAAGTCCCCCCAAGCCTCTCCACTGTATACATTTTTTTAAATGTCATTTCGAGGTACTATACTTGAATTACAACTTAAGAACTGAAAGAAGGACTAAGCCATACATCTATATGGTTCAACTACTGTTAGCTTCAGAATATATTTTCTCCCAGCAAAACCTCCCTCAGAACCTCAGTATATAAAACAGATGCAGAAGATCCTTAACCACTGAGTTTGCTCCCAGGCCCCATCCTTTTTGTGTGTTTGGGACAGTTAGAAAAATCATTAATGCATTCTGCTCTCTTTGTTTTACAAGTGAAAAAATTATATTCCGGATCTTAGCTTACGACCAACAATTAGCTAATGTGGTGGTCAGATCAGGTATACAAACATGTACTACTTCTTTCATTATTAAAAAGAAATATGCCACTTACTGACCATTTAACTAAATGTAAGTATAAGCTAACCTAGTATCTCCATATTCCCAACTACTTCTTTAATACCTACAACAGTAACAGAAGCTATGGAAGTTTTTATTGTTTTTGTTAATGTGACTTAATGTTTAATTTTGTCATTTTATAAAAACTACCCTAGGAAGGCCCTGGCTGGTGTAGCTCAGTGGATTGAGCGCGGGTCTTCGAAGTAAAGGATCGCTGTTCGATTCCCAGTCAGGGCACATGCCTGGGATGCAGGCCAGTTCCCAGCAGGGGACACACAAGAGACAACCATACATTGATATTTCTCTCCCTAACCCTTCCCCTCTAAAGATAAATAAATAAAATCTTTAAAACAACAACAACAAAAAACCTACCCTATGAAGAAAGTAGTTGTTGTTGTTTTTTTCAATCCCTTTAAAAATGACTAAAGTCACTTACCTAAACCAAAAGGGCTGCTAGTGGCAGAACCAGATGTGGAGTTACTATTAGGAGCTGAAGATGTGGTAACATTGCTTCCACTGGTATTTGTTTGCTGGGCTGAATGATCCTGAGACCTAGGGAAAATAATTAAATCATGCAGTGAATAGTGGGACTGTTTCTAAAAGAACCTCTGAAATTCTGATATCCAGAATAAAGGGTAAGTTTTTGAACCAACTCGAATTTTCATAAATTAAATACCCCAAGGGAACTAAGTAGTAGGAACACAATATTAAAGAAACATAGTAAAACCTTACAAAGACCTAACTATACTTCAGTTGTCCCTCCTCCTCAAGTATAATACACATAAATACTACATTGCTTTCAATCATATTGATTATATAAGAGAGGAAAATAGGTCACCTCACAGAAAAGAATCAATCACCCACCACACCCATACAGCTCAACTACATAGGCAACTTTTTATCTACCTCCTTCTAAGTTCTTGAGGGATAGGAGGGACAGTCTTGCCCAGACTCTTGAAATTGTTAAGAGTAAAAAATAGAGATGTCCTCCAAAAGACGGTTGAAAAATCAACACAAACAATAACTGATTACTTAATATTAAGTAGAAAAAATTTTACTGGAAACCCCTCACATCTGATACCAGTTAAGAGCTCTGAATCTCACTCACTGCTTCTTTCATTGATTATAAGGTACATATTTTTAAATTTCAATTTCTTGGAAATCAGGATCTGCCTTACAATTGCTGACAAACAGCTGTCATGCCTGCACACATATGCTCTACATGACTTCAACTGAGCGAGTGGATAAACTGTTGTACTACCCATGTTGTATTTACCACATAAAGTGTCTTAAAAAAGATTACACCATTAATTGCTACTAAAATGAAGTTACTGTGTATACAGAAAAGCACAGGAACAGAAAAAATGAATTTCATACAGCAAACAACCAGTATCTGCTGTTGAGGAAAACAAGCATAAAAATTTGCAGAATGAGTGTTAATGGCTTGAAAGAAATTCCTGGAGAAATGCTGCACCAACCCCCTATCAAGAGTACAGATCTTCATCCCATGTAGAAAAATATGGACACTGACAACTGAGTCAAAAGGTGACCGAAGCCCTGGCCAGGTGCCTCATTTGGTTAGTGTTGTCCCATACACCAAAGGTTGTGGTTTTGATTCCCGGTTGGGACAGGTATGGGAGGCAACTAATCAATAGGACTCTCTCCCTCTTTCTCTCCCTCCCCACCCCCCTACTTCCTCTTCCTTGGGTGAGGATTTTAAAAAGAAAAAGGTGATTCGAAAGATTCAGACTCAATGTGAAACACTGATAGAAAGGCTTTAACCAGTTTATGTCATATATATTTTCTTTGTGTGTATGCACAAGAGCGATATGATCAATACCACATACCAGTAAGTCTAAAGGAGCTTTTTCATTAAGTATAACCTAAACATTTTAAGTGAAAAGAAAATATATCTGCTTAATTGGTAGTATTTTTCCTTAGGGATATATAAAATAATGGTACCTCTTTAAAATTGAGGGTGCCTTAGAGTTAATGAAATAGGTTTGTGGTTTGCCAAGGAAATATGTTACCCCGATGTTGTCCAAAATTCTCCCTAAAACAAAAAGCACATCTAAAAACATATTAATCTGCTTGTTCTGTAATTAAAAAAATTTAGATATAATGATTCAATACAAATGAATCTTATAAAGTATCACATGTGTAAGCATTAAACATTACTGAATTATACTTCTATTTTAAACATGAAATTTTAATACATTTAAATATTAATGACAGAAATACAGATTCCAAGCCCCTGCACTGAAGATTCTGATTTAGTACAAGCATACACCAGAGCTCCTGTAAGTTCAGGTCTAGACCAACACAATAATGTGAATATTATAATTAAAAAATTAATGACAAAGAAGCCCTTTAAAAAAAAACTTCACCCAATGATGTTTATTGATTTTCGAGACAGAAACACTGATTGGCTGATTCCCACATGCGCCCCAACCAGAGATGGAACCCACAACTTCTTTGGTGTACAAGACAACGCTCCAACCAACTGAGCCACCTAGTCGGGGCTAACAGAGGAAGCCTGTTAAAGTCAGGACTTCTATTTTTAAAGTACTTGTGATTTAAAGTTATCTGTCTTTTAAAAACATACCTGTTTTGCGTTTTGATGACAAGGTGAACAGTAAGTCCATCGTGAATTCCATGCTGACTCAAAGTATCTTGATCTTTTAAAATTTTTCCAGCAAATATCAACACAAGTTGGTCAATATGTGATTTGAACCGTTTGGAGATTTCTTCCTTGAACTAAATAAGATAAAAATATGTATTACAGGTATTTGCGTAACATCATCTCATCTAGTTCCTAGAAGAAATATTGGGTTGGCCAAAAAGTTTGATTTTTTTCCTAAGATGGCTCTAGTAGCACTTGTCTTTTACTTCATTTGAAACAACTTTGTTAAAATTGTACTGTGACAGCTGTCATATCAGCATGCATTTAAAAAAAACTTATTAAAATTGGTAAATTTTTGTGTAGCCATTTTAATATTGAAGATGAATGAAAATACACATTTTCAGCATATTATGCTTTAGTATTTCAAGAAAGGTAAAAATACAACTGAAGCACAAAAAAAGATTTGT
The DNA here is from genome assembly GCA_004027735.1 of Carollia perspicillata. NCBI lineage: Eukaryota > Metazoa > Chordata > Mammalia > Chiroptera > Phyllostomidae > Carollia > Carollia perspicillata. The sequence continues at coordinate 34,619 of PVKM010001084.1, forward strand.
GCAGTGTATGGAGAAGGTGCTGTGACTAATTGAGCATGTCAAAAACAGTTTGCAAAGTTTTGTGCTGGGCAATGCCGAACGGTCAAGTAAACCAGTTGAAGTTGATAGCAATCAAATCGAGACACTGAGAACAATCAACATTTAGCCAACACACTCACAATATCCAAATCAATAAAGTTATTTGGTAAAAAATGAAAAAATGTGTCTTTATTTTATAGAAACAAACTAAATGGACTTTTTGGACAACCCAATACTCCAAAGCAGCCCCTTCTACAGATATTACAACAATTCAAACAATATAAAGATGCATCTTTCCTGTGTCAGTATCTAATCTTAGTGGGGAAATGAGTATTACCACTTCACTCATCTTGACGCAAAGGTTTTATTATAAGTGTACAAATCCAATATTCAATCTTCTGCTAAGGCATAAAGAATTCATTTCTTTGCAATATCCTTTTTATATCAGTAGTACTGAAAGCAGTTCAAGTCACATACAAGGCTCTCACCTAGTTGACAATAAGCTATTACTCCAATTTCCATCTCCAGTCCTACTCCTTTTTAGTTGAATATATATTTAGTGTGTGTATCCATAGGTGTTTGTATGTATACACACAGAGACACAAACATACATACTGTATGTTGGCACTGATATAAAGTATAATGTTGAATATATATTTTTGGCCTATTATCCTATTATACTGACTTTCCTCCTCATCTCATTCATTCAACATTTATTAGCAAACAATATTACGTAGATGCAAAAATATAAAGCAAAAACTTTACCTAAAATAAGGTCCAATGAAAGTCAGTCAAGTAAACCACAAGTACAGAGGAAGCACAAAAGACAGAGAAAGCTTTTTCAGTGAGAACTGAAGAAAGATTAGGAAGGAGCCAGGAATATGTGAAGAAAAGCTTCAGAGAATAACATGCAAAACCAGACAAGAGATCATACTAGAGAGAAAAACTTATTTATTCTATTCTAGATCAGTGTTTCTCTCAAACCTTTATGCTTAGGCTTTACTCCACTGCCCAAAGCAGGAAACTCCAAGGTGGGCCAAAGAATCTACATTAATAGACTACTTCAGGGAACCAGTCTGATTTCAGAAAAGAATCGCACCTTAAACATTTCTACCCCATGCCCTAGAGAAGTGGGTCTTCCACAGATGATGGCACTATCACCAACAGGGCATTTTGAAAATATAAGGGGATATTTTTGGCTGTCACAGTAAGTGGGAAGGCATTAAATGGTATCTGAGATTTTATAAAATCTTGCAGAGGCGGGAAGGGGGAGGTGTAGAGGAACATAAACAAAACAAAATAGGCCATATGTCAATCATTGCTGAAAATGAGAGATGCAGGAAATTTCATCACACTTTACCTTTGTGTGTGAATAAAATTTTCCATAATCAAGTTACAACACTCAATGTAAACAACTAAGTGTTTTTTAAAAATCATAAAGATAATGCAAAATTGTACTGCAGTAAATATTTTGGAACTTTTCCAACTGAATTCTTCTTCCTTTACTTGAAATAATGATATACAATCCTTTTATCTTAGATAAGCAATTTCCAAGTAACTACAAATCTTTGTAGAAAATTATTTGCATAATATTCTATATAGGCAAATAGGTCAATCCACAAATTAACCATTCTCCTATTATTAGACATCTCATTTCTCCTTTTGATAGCTATTAGAAATAATAATGTAATGAGAGGAAGAACATATAGTTTTGTAAAAATTGAATGAGAAGGTACATAAAATGCAAGTGTCAGGTACACAGGTGGTGGTCAATAAATAGTAGTATGCCAGCTCTCTTAATTCTCAGTAACTCAGTGAGGCAGATGGTTTTTAATCCTATTTCAGATACAGAAACAAAGGCAGGTTCAATATGTCCCTCCTTTTCTCATAGTGACACAAGTAGTAAACTACTGGTAGGATTAAAACCTAGGTTGATTTCAAGCACCAATGTACCCAGATTAACTATACAGGGTCTGGCAGAAGTAACACCTGCTTAAGTATGGTTAGTAGGGTAATAGTATAGATGTAACCATTTATAGCTTTAATTTGAAGATTTGAAGATTTCAAAAATGTTGTATGGTGTGTTTGAGTGTGATATTGTTACATTATAGAATTATATGCTTATGATTTTGTAATAAAAGGGGAGCATTATTTGCGCCAGACCCTGTATTCTTATTCCTATGTAAAATGAGAATAATCTAGATTTGTGATTCTTAACATTAAACCAAGAAATCTTTTCTGGAATCCTTGATATCCTTCATGCCATTCCAAAATAAGTGATTTAACTGTCTAACATACAATCATGTAGCATTTTAGCATATTTTAGGATCTGAAGGTAAGATACTAGATTGAGACATATATCTACTTGTATCCTTTCAAATCCCCACTAAAACAATAGTAAAGGATTTTTTTTTTAGCTTTATGGAGATAAAACTTATATACCATACAATTTGCCCATTTTGGGTATACAATTCAATCATTTTTCATATACAATTCAATGATTTTTGGTAGATGCACAATGTGTGCAACCATCAACCACCAGTCAATTTTATTAAAACATTTTTATCTTTTCAAAAAGAAACCAGTACCTACTAGCTATCACCTCCCTTTCCCTGCATCACTTCAAGCCATGAGACACTACAAATCTACTCTGTTTCTATAGATTTGCCTAGGCTGGACATTTCACACAACTGCAATCATATGATATGGAGTTTTTGTGATGGGCTTCTTTCACTTAACATAGTACTTTTAAGGTTCATCCACATTGTTGTATGTACCAATATACCATTCGTTTTTATGACCAAATAATATTCTATTATATGTATATACATCTTATTTATGCATTCCTCAATTAATGGGCATTTGGGTTGTTTAGACCTTTGGACTACTATAAATAATGCTGCTATAAACATTCATGTACAAGTTTTTACATGGACAAATGTTTTCATTTGGGTATATACACAGATGTGGAATTGCTGAGTCATATAACTCTTGATTTAACTATTTCAAGAACCACCAGAGTGTACCCTAAGTGGCTGTACCAGTATACATTCCCATTAGCAGTGTATAAGGGTTCTAACCTCTCAACATCACCACTAATACTTGTTATTATTTGACATTTTTATTATATCTATCCAGGTGGGTATGAACTGGTTTTAATGTGCAGCCAGTCCACTGGTAGTTGATGATGTTAAATATGTTTCTATGTGCTTATTTGCCTATCTTCTTTGGAGAAGTGTTTATGCAGATCTTTTGCCCATTTTTCAATTTTTTAAAAAATTTATTTTATTGGTGTTCAATTACAGTGGTCTGTATTTTCTCCCCACCCCTCCCCGCACCCGCTCCAAACCCACCTCCCTCCCTTACTTCCACCCTCCCCCTTAGTTTTGTCCATGTGTCCTTTATAGTAGTTCCTGAAAACCCTTCTACCCACTGTCCCCTCCCCCCTCCCCTCTGGCTATTGTTAGATTGTTCTTAATTTCAATTACCCTGGTTATATTTTGTTTGCTTTTTTCTTTTGTTGATTATGTTCCAGTTAAAGGTGAGATCATATGGTATCTGTCCCTCACTGCCTGGCATATTTCACTTAGCATAATGCTCTCCAGCTCCATCCATACTGTTGCAAAGGGTATAAGCTCCTTTTTTCTCTCTGCTGTGTAATATTCCATTGTGTAAATGGACCACTGTTTTTTGATCCACTCCTTTACTGATGAGCACTTAGGTTGCTTCCAGCACTTGGCTATTGTAAATTGTGCTGCTATGAACATTGGGGTGCATAGGTTCTTTTGGATTGGTGTTTTAGGGATCTTAGGGTATAATCCCAGCAGCAGAATTGCTGGGTCAAAAAGCAGTTCCATTTTTAGTTTTCTGAGGAAATTCCATACTGTTTTCCACAGTGGCTGCACCAGTCTGCATTCCCACCAACAGTGTGCACCAGGGTTCCCTTTTCTCCACATCCTCTCCAACACTTGTTGGTTTATGTTGGCCATTCTGACCAGTGGGAGGTGGTCTCTCATTGTGGTTTTAATTTGCATCTCTCTGATGGCTAGTGATGCTAAGCATCTTTTCCTGTGTCTATGGCCTATCCACATGTCCTCCTTGAAAAGTGTCTATTCAGGTCCTTGGCCCATTTTTTTTAATTGATTTATCTTCCTGGTGTTGAGTCATATGAGTTCTTTATGTGTTTTGGATATTAAATCCTTGTCTGATGTATCATTGGCAAATATGTTCTCCCATACAGTGGGTTCCCTTTTCATTTTGATCAGTTTCTGTAGCTGTAGAGAAACTTTTTAAATGCCATGTAGTGCCATTTGTTTATGTTTTCCTGTTTCCCTTGCTCTAAGAGATATATCAGCAAAAATGTTGTTATGCAAGATATCTGAAATTTTAATATCTATGTTTTCTTCTAGAATTTTTATGGTTATCACTATACTTAAGTCTTTGACCCATTTTGAATTTATTCTGATGTTTGGTGTCAGCTGATGGTTCTAGTTACATTTTCTTGCAGGTATCAGTCCAGTTTTCCCAACACTATTTATTAAAGAGACTGTCTTTAATCCATTGTATGCCTTGCCTCCTGTCAAATATTAATTGACCATAAAGGCATGGGTTTATTTCTGGGGTCCCTATTCGAATATTCCATTAATCTATATGTCTGTTCTTAAGCTAGTACCAGACTGTTTCAATTACAGTGGCTTTGTAGTATAGTTTGATATCAAGTATTGTGATCCTGCTAGTGCCAGACTGTTTCAATTAGAGTGGTTTTCTAGTATAGTTTGATATCAAGTACTGTGATCCCTCCAACTTTGTTCTTCTTTCTCAAGATAGCGGAGGCTTTTTGTGGTCTTTTCTGGTTCCATGTAAATTTTCATAATATTTGTTCCATAGCTGTGAATTATGTCGCTGGTATTTTAATAGGAATTGCATGGAATCTATAGATTGCTTTGAGTAGTATGGACATTCTAATGATGTTAAATCTTCCAATCCATGAATGCATTATAAGTGTCCCATTATTTGTATACTCCTCAATTTCTTTCTTCAGTGTCCTATAATTCTCTGAGTACAGGTCTTTTACCTTCTTGGTTAAATTTATTCCTAGGTATTTTATTTTATTTCTTTTGTTGCAATAGTAAATGGGATTATTTTCTTAGTTTCTCTTTCTGATAGATCATTATTGGTATATAAAAATGCCACTGTGTCCTGACAGGCGTGGCTCTGTAGGCTGGGCATCCCTCAAACCAAAACCTTGACAGTTTAATTCCTGGTCAGAGTACATGCCTGGGTTGTGGCCCAAGTCCCCAGTGGTGGAGTGTGAGAGGCAACTAATCAATGTTTCTCTCCCTTCCTCCCTGCCTTCCCTTCTAAAAATAAAATCTTTAAAAAACTTAAGAATGCCATCAACTTCCGAGTGTTGATTTTGTATCCCACTACTATGCTGAATTCATTTATTAGGTCTAGTAGTTTTTTGGTGGAGCCTATAGGGTTTTCTATGTGCAATATCATGTTATCTGTGAATAATTACAGTTTTATTTCCTCCTTTCTAACTGAGATGCCTTTTATTTCTTTTTCTTGTCTGATTGGTATGGCTAGGACTTCCAGTACCCTGTTGAATAAGAGTGGTGAAAGTGGACATCCCCATCTCATTACTGATCTTAAGGTAAACACTTTTAGTTTTTGCCCACTGAGTATGATGTTGGCTTTAAGTTTTTCATATATGACCTTTATTATGTTAAGGTATGCTCCCTCTCTATTTCCACTCCGTTGAGAGTTTCTATGATAAACGGGTGCTGGATTTTATCAAATATTTTTTCTGCATCTATTAATACAATAGTGGGATTTGTATCTTCCATTTTGTTCATATGATGTATCTCATTTATGGATTTGCAAATATTGCACCAATCTTGCATCCACGGGATAAATACAACTTGACCATAGTGTTATGTTTTTTTGATGTACTGCTGGATCCAGTTTACTAATATTTTGTTGAGAGTTTTAGCATCTATGTTCATCAGAGATACTGGCCTACAGTTTTCTTTCTCTGTTGGGTCTTTACCTGGTTTTGGAATTAGGATAATAATGGCCTCATAAAAGGAGCTTGGAAGTCTTCCCTCTTGTTGAACTTTTTGGAATATTTTGCTAAGGACAGGTGGGACCCCTGGGACCTGCCAAGGGAGGTGCCATTCAAACTTCAAGGAAGAGGATGGGTGTGTCCCCCTGACCCTGCCCCACATGTCTAAGTCTGCCCCCACACATCTGACTCTGTCCCAGATTATTTCCCTGTGCACTGCAGGGCAGGGCCCCTAGTAGAAAAGCAGGCAGGGTCTCCACAGCTTTTGGCTCTACCAGTTTTTGGCTCTGCCAGAAACCCAGAGTGTGTTTCTATGGCTGCCCTGTGATGGGTTAAGTGCCAGTCTGGTTCCTGAGAAATTGTATGGAATGGCCATACCCTAAAGCCAGTCTCTGATACCCCCTGAGGTTGACTATGGGGCTGTCTCCTCAGCAGGTATTAAGATGCAGGATGGGAGAAAAGAAAGAAAAAAAAAAAGATTCAGGGTGGGGCAAGCAGGGTTCCAGTGGATAGGGCAAGTAGAATTTCAGAGGAATTGGCAAGCAGGATTCCAGAGGGTCAGGTGAGTGATTTCCCACTGGATGGGAGTAACTATTTTTCCCCAGGAGGGGCTTGCTCTTCTCAAGAAAAATGGCTAACACAGCATTGAGGTCTGTCACAGCACAGGGGACCTAGCAGCTGTTCCTCCACATCTCTTCCCAAAGCTCCAGACTCTCCCACTCCAGACTCTCCTTAAGAGACTCCAGTCCATGCTGCCCTCCCTACACCGGAGCCCAAGGTGAGTGCCTACAAATGAGAAACCTGTGCTTTGGCCTCTTAGGAAAGACAAAAAAAAATAGTTGCTTTGTCTCCACCGGGCTCCATTTCTCCCCAGCAGACAAAAAACCCCTCGGCCTTTCACCACTGGATGCTATGTTGGCACCTGATCCCAGCACTTGTGCTCTAGGGAGCCCAGCCTGGGGTCCAGGATTCACTCCTCTCAGAGAGAAGCTTCCACAGCCCTGCCTTACCTCAGCCTACTGCCTGTGGGAGCAGTGCTGGCCTCCTTTCATGTCCCCACCCTTCCTAGCAATCTTGAGGTGGTTTCTACCCATCCTGTCCTTAGTTAAGCATTTCCTCTTCAGGAAATTTTCAGTTGTTTATTTCAGGTGGCTGTTCCCCTCTTTATTTCTATTTCCAGTTTGATTCTGCGAGTCAGTGTAAGAAATATCCTCCTACTCCATCGCTATCTTGATCCCCCTACCCCCATAATATACCCCCTTCCACTTACTTGTATCCAATAATTTTGCACCAAACAGCTTTATAGAACATAGCAACTTTAGTCTCTATAAAAACTCCCAGTCCTAATTTAATGGGGCTTTCTTTTTTTATAGTGGAAGTTGCTTGCATGCACAGGGAAACAACTGAAAATGTCATTGCATATCTAATAACTAAGATTAAATATCACACATTTCTCAGTAAATCACAATGTTAAAATAGTCCCAAATAAGTGCAAAATGTTGTAAATAATCTTTAAAACACTATTTGTTCATTCACTTAATAAATACTTGCATTATTCAATATGTGCCAAGAACAATGGGAGGCACCATGGGATTAGGAGGCAAAGAAAACAGCCCCTTCCCTTGTAAATTTTTACACTATGTGGTAGAAAGAATATAGTCCACAAAAGAATGATTATAATTACTGATTTAATTCAGAATGGTAAGTCCAATCACCATCTAATGAACTGAAATTTAAATAAAAGCCAGCCAGAGAGAAGCTAAGACAACTTGGAGCAATTGGTTAGGTGTGCACTTCAAAGATAGTCACTGGAATGAATGCAGGCTCCACTATTTAACAGGTGTATGAATTTGATCATTTTATCAATCTAAATCCATTTCTTCACTTAAAAAAAGTGACAGTCCTGGCTGGTGTGGCTCAGTGGGTTGAGTGCCAGCTTGCAAACTAAAAGGTCGCTGGTTTGATCCCCAGTCAGGGCACACGCCTGGGTTGTAGGCCAGATCCCCACCTGGGGCGTGAGAGAGCTAACCAATCTATGTATCTGTCCCACATTTATGTTTCTCTCCCTCTCTTTCTCCCCACCTTCCCTGCTCTCTAAAAAATAAATTAATTAAATATATTTTTAAAAAGAGATAATAGTACTTTTATCATAAAGTTGTAAAGCCTAAAAAAATGCATTATGCCTTGATAAGGCTGTAATAAATACTAGCTATTATTTTACTGTCATCAGTAGCCTTTTTAAGGGCCCAGAAGGGAAAAAAGCCAGTAAGTGATATTTAAGGGAAAAGACATACAAATGGCTGAAATGTAGTGAACGAAGGAAAAGAGGTACAGTATGGAGAAAAACGTGAAGAGTCTATGAACTGTGCTATTTCTAGTCTAGGCACATGTGGCTGAGCACTTAAAATGTGCCTAGTCCAAACTGAGATGTGCTATAAGTATAAAATACACCCCAGATTTTGAAGACTTAGTATGAAAAAAGTAAAGTATCTCAATTTTTTATATCAATTACATGCTGAAATAATTACTGGATTAAATAAAACATATTATTAAAATTACAGTAGCCAAAAGGTAGAAGCAACCCAAGTGACCATCAATAGATTTAAAAAATGAGGTATATGCATACAATGGAATATTATTCAGCCTTAAAAAGGAAGGAAATTTTGACACATGACCACACAGATGAACCTTCAGAATATACTAAGTGAAATAGGCCTGTCACAAATGGACAAATACTTTTTATTCCACTTTTATGAGATACTTAGAATAGTCAAATTCGGAGAGACAGAAAGTAAGAATGGCTGCTGCCGGGGGCTGGTAGGAGGGAGATTACTGTTTAATAGGTACAGGGTTTCAGTTTTGCAAGATGGAAAGTTCTGGAGATGAATGGTTGCACAACCATGTAAATGTACTTAATGCCATTAAACTATACATTTAAAAATGGTTAGGATGGTAAATTTTATGTGTATTTTACCACAATAAAAATTAATTTCACTTTTTATTTTTTAAGTGGCTATGAACACACTGAAATTACGTATGTGGCTTGCATTATATTTCTACCGAACAGCACTATTTAAGTCATGGTAAAGATTTTCCAATATGACAAGATCTGGAACAGTAAGCCTACTGCCCTAAGGCAGAGGTCAGCAAACCTTCTGTAAAGGTCTAGACAGTACATATTTTCAGCTAGTGGCCACATGGTCTGTTCTGAAAGCAGCCATACATAATACATACATGAATAGGCATGGTAGATTTTTCCCATGATGTTTTGTATCCCCTGCCTGTAAGCAAAACCTCCTGTGGCTCACGCTGTTAAATTTTCAGGAATTTTGTCGGCCAGTTTAATATCGGTAGCTTAAAATCTACCATGGTAAGAGAATTTATACCATGGAAATCAGCAAACACTATAAATCCATTTTCCCTGAATAACTGGAACATTTACCAGCACTATATATTAACTACACATATGTAAAGAATGAACCTCTCTCACCCTGGCTGATGTGGCTCAGTGGATTGAGTGCTGGCCTGCAAACTGAAAAGGTTGCCAGTTCAACTCCCAGCCAGGGCACATGCCTGGGTTGCTGGCCAGGACCCCAACTGCGGGCGTGCAAGAGGCAACTGATCATCTCTTGCACATCAGTGTTCTCTCTTTCTCCTCCTCCCTTCCTCTCGCTTTCTTTAAAAAACTAAATAAAATATTTTTTTAAAGAATTAACTTCTCTCCTATGCATTTAAATTGTGTTAGCTATGAACCATCTTCAAGTAAAACAAATACTCATTTAAATCATCTGTGTTTTGTGGTTCAAATGAAGATCTACGGCTAAGAAAGGCAGTTCTAGAAGAATTATGTTTCAGCCAATACAAGTAAGAATCAATACAAGTAAGAGTGACTGGCCCTGGCCAGTGTGTCTCAGTTGGTCGGGTGTTGTCCTGCAAAGCTAAAGGTCGCAGGGTCGATTCCTGATCAGGGTACATGCCTCAGTTGCAGGTTCAATCCCCAACACAATAGATGTTTCTTTCTCACATTGATGTTTCTCTTTCTCCCTCTCTTCCCTTCTCTCTAGAATCAATAAAAGAAAAAAATATTTTTTTAAAGAGTGAATGTCCTGAGGCAGTCAAGAGTTGTGCTTGGAGAGTGGTGAATTAAGGGAAGAAATGTTTAAAACTAAGTGGAGAGAAGAAGGCAGGAAGTCATGAGACTATGTATATACTGCACAGCAAAATCTCAAAAATTGATAGTTATTATTAAATGCACGTTATTGTTCATAATGATCTACATTCATTTGTTAATAAATATTCACTGAGCCCATACTGTGTGTTAGCCTCTGGAACAACGGTGAACAATCACAGATCCTCTCTAGCAGAAAAATAAGCATTAATCAAACAGTCACATAAATACAGAATTTAAATTGTGATGATTTACAACCAAAAATAGGGTGCTGTGAGAAAATACAACTGGGGAGTCCCAATGTAGTCTGGACAGTCAGGAATAGTGCTTTGAGAAAGTAACCTATGCACCGAGATTTTAGGGATAAATGGAATGAGCAAAGAGTAGGAGGCAATGCAGGTACCAAGAACAAATTTCACAAGTGCTGAGGCAGAAAAAAATGAATTAGCAAGTCAAGGAACTAAAAAGTCAGTATGGCAAGAGCCAAGTAACAAAGGAAAAAAGAAGGAATCAGAAAGGAGAGGTATCGTACCACAAAGAGCCTCACAACAACTTTAAATAGTCTAAGATCAATGGGGAGCCCTTAACATTCTTCAGAGACTGCTCTAAGAATGAATGAGAGGGAGGGGAAGAGAAGAGTGGGGAGACTGACCAGTAGGCTACTATAGTTTCTAGGCAAGAGTGGAGTCAATCCTCAATTTTGTAACAACCTACTTAATCTATTAAATCCTCCACTGCAGCAAATTTTGGTCTCAGGACACTGCTCCTACAAATTCAAAACCCCAAAGAATTTTTCTTTATGTAGGTTACAGCTAATGATATATGCTACATTTGAAATTAAAACTGAGAAATCTTTTTAAACATTCTTTTAAAAAATAACTCATATAGGTAACATTCTTATCACAAAAATGACCACTTTTTCCCAGTGTAAACAGTTGCACTGTTTTAAATTTCTGCAAATCATTGCAGTCTTGTAATGGAAAAATGGATTCACAACTGCTGCAATAGCCCACATCTTATAACTTCTGGAAAAGCGTGTTCTTCATTATTGAAAATTAGATTGAAATACACAAATAACAGTTCTAAACTGTTATGAAAATAGTTTTGATCTCATCATCCTCCTAAAAGGGTCTTAGGCACCCCAAACCACATTGAGAAATGCAGCTTTAGTAACAGAAAGCCAAGTAATCAAAATGAGATACCACTTCACAGCAACTAGGAAGGTTTAACTAAAGACAGACAATAACAAGTGTTAAGGACAATGTAGAGTAATGGGAATTCTCATGCACTGCTGGTGGGAATGCAGCCACTTTGGAAAATAGTTTGACAGCTCCTCAAAAAGTTAAATATACAGCTACCATAAGACCCAGTAATTCCACTCATAGGTATACTCCCACAAAATATGAAAACACATGTCCACAAAAAAACTCTTATGAGTATTCACAAAGGCATCTTTCATAATGGTTAAAAAGTTCAAACAACCCAAATATCCATCAACTGGTAAACAGAGAAATAATATGTGATATATATGCATACAATGGAATATTATTCAGCAATAAAAAGGAAGTACTGATACATGCCACAACATGGATGAACCTTAAAAAATATTATGCTATGTATAAGAAAATGGTCACAACTTTTTCACAATCTGGTGTGTATTTTACACTTGCAGCACATTTTAGATCATTTCAATCATACTTTAAATGTTAAACAGGCAGATATAGCTGGTGGTACCGAAGTGGCCAGTGCAGGCCTAGGTCCACGCTATAATGTTAAATGATGTTTGTGATAATGACCCTAAAGCACTGCAATTTCCCCTATCAGGAAAGGCTCAAATACAATATTTATAATACTTATGTTATATTACACAGGTTAATATTCTTCTAAAAGTTTCAAGTGATGAAGATAGTTTCTAAAACCAGATTACATGTTCCCTGAGTATTTCAGTTAACTATATTTCAAAATTTTACACTATTATCTAGAGCGCTACAAAATCCAAGAACAAAATCCAAGTTAGTCAGAAGTTATATGGGAACTCCCTTCCAGTCTTTGAACTATTTTAATCAAACACACAGACACACAACCCACCCCTCACCATTCTTCTGGACTTTATCTTGCTTGTTGACACTTGGAAATCCTCAAACTGTTTCCAGTAACAGGTAATAAACAGAAGAGAAAACAGTCTCACACACAGAGATTTTGTGCCACTTCACATTTATCTATTTTTAAATATATTTACTTATGTTATGAAACCCCTATTAATGAAACCAGCTTTAGGGTTCTCTCTGGAGTGTGTATACCCATGCCTTTCTTCCCCCCTCAGGCTGCATCTTTACTTTTCTCTCCTCAACTCTAAGGGTCCCCACAAGACTTGCAACCAAGGGAGCCACTGACAGCAGCAGCTTGGCCCAGCTTTACCCCATGAACCTGTCTCCAAGAAGGCCCCCTTTTCTGACTTCTCAGTGAGCCAAAGCATCCCAGCCTCGCTCTCTTCTGATGCTTCTTTTGTCCTAAGCCTACCTTGTTTCTCTGTCCCGGGCTTTAAACATACTCTCAAAAAAAAATCAATTAATAAATGCATAAATAAGTGGAATAACAAATTGATGTTTCTTTTTCTTTCCCTCTAAAATCAATAAATAAAAAAACAAAGTAAAATACTTTAAGTTAAAGAAAAGTATGTTTTATTATCAACCTTGAACAAATAACATTTATCACACACTAACTGTATTTACGTATCCTATTTCTGCCTGTTGGTTACATACACTCAAAAAGAAACCAACGGGGGAAAAATAACAAAATTAATTACCACCTTACAACTTATTTTACAACTGACCCAAGAGATTTAACATAATTTCATCCAATCAACTAGAACATGTTCATATTAAGAAATATTATTTCAGCATAACATTAAGGGAATTTACATTACATAGAAACACTTACGGAAAGAGTTTTTAAACTGTAGAAATCCTAAGCCTCCAATATTATCCTTTTGTGGATCTCTTGCTTACCCTCTCCTTACCTCCAACATTACCTAAATACACTCAGAATCAAATAGTTGCCAATTTTTTACTGAACATTTTTATGGGACTCTTAATGTCCCATAAAAACACATTTCAGTAATAAATTTTAATTTGTAGCAAAAATTTAAAGCTATCAAACCATGTAAGAAAACTTCAGGCCCTAGCTGGTGTGGCTCAGTAGATTGAGCACGGGCCTGAAAACCAAAGGGTCTTCGGATCTATTCCCAGTCAGGGACATGCCTGGGTTGTAGGCCAGGTCCCCAGTAGGGGGCGCACGACAGGCAACCGCACACTGATGTTTCTCTCCCTCTCTTTCTCCCTCCCACCCCCTCGGTCTAAAAATAAAATAACAATAGACAATAATACAAATAAAATCTTTAAAAATTTTTTAATTATAAATCATCTGAAATTGCTTTTCTTATTCTTGCACATTTTCCTGTATGTGCTTCCTTTAACAGAGAGCCCTTAGACAGTTCAACTTGTCTTCAGATTCTTGGTGTAGTGGTGAGCTTCAATTTTTGTCATGTTTCCTGCTCCAAGAGAAAGCACTTATCAAAATAAAAATTCACCTGCCATCAGAAAAAGTTACTTCAGAAGGTCTTGATTTCATCTACTAAAATTTTATTTTGGTTACGGAGCAGTAAAATTCAAACTTCCACAGAATTTTAAAACTAACTTCACTATCACAAAAAGTTTTTAAAAATCCTCACAGATACATCATATACTGACCTAAACCAAATTTTCTTTTCATAGAATACTGAATCTGTCTAATCTCTTATAGTAAAATGCTTCAAACAGCCATAATGGTGGAGATCTGAACTAGAATCCTAAAAAGAATACCTAAGGCCTTCAGAAGTCAGTATGGCTAGCAGAATAGTTAAAACAAAGAAGACTGACACTATCAAATGTTAGCACGATGTGGAGCAACAGAAATTCCCATGCGCTGTTGGGGATTGTAAAATAGTACAGCTATGGCTTCTTGTAAAACTGAAGATACAATTACCACATGATCCAGTCATTCCACCTGTGTAAGTACTTAACATGAAAGGTAAAAACATTTGTCAAAAAAAGAGACTTGTACAAGAATGCCCATAGCAACTAACTAAAACCACCCAGTTGACTGACCGAAACAAGATAGATAATAGACTACTTTTGGTATAGTCATACAATGTAAAGCAACACAGAAATAAAAAGTATATATATACAAGAATGCATCTCAAAAATATGCTGAGTGGGGAGGGCGAGAAAGCCTTTCCCAATGCCATTATATAAGTTCTAGAAAAGGCAAAACTATCCCATGGTGACGAAGAATAAAAAAAGTGGTCGATCAAGGAGAGAGAGACTGAACTGACTGGAAAAGAGTGGGAGGTAACTTTCTAGTCAATTATTAAGTTCCACAGCTTGATAAGCCTTTAGAGTACAGTTTTGTGGAAACTCAGAATGACAACAGTGGCCATTTCAGTGTTTGTTAACCTTACCTTAAAAGAAAAAAGTTTAAAAAAAATTGAACTCAGATTAATGAGACCCACATTGCTGAAGTGCTTTTAAAGGTGCACGTGTACTGATATTTGAAACTTACTTTGAAATGCATCCAAAAAATAAAATGGACTGATGTGATTTGTGTGACACAGCATTTACAGCAAAATGTTAATTGTACATATGAGTGTTCATTTCCCAATTCTTTCAACTTACCTTTAGATTGGAAAATATAAAAATGTTAAGTAAATTTTCCATAACAAAACTTTGACAAAAAATATAAATATATATGGCCTTGACAGGCATGGTTCAGTTAATGGGGTGTTCTGCAAAGCAAAAGGTAGCAGATAGATTCCCCGTCAGGGCAAATGCCTGGGTTCTGAATTTGGTCCCAGGTCAAGGTGCCTGCAAGAGGCAACTATCTCTCACATCTATGTTTCTCTCCCTCTTTCTCCTTCCCTTCCCCTTTCTCCAATAAAAAATTGTTTAAAAAATATGGTGATTCAGTAGGTGGTAAAAGTTTCTCTAAACTTGATGCTACACACTACTTACAACTTCACAAAACCTACCATCTTTTAAACCTGTACACATCAATACCACAAATCATTTACCGTCCCTGGGGAAACGTAGGTACATTTCAGGAACTGTTTCCTCCTTAACTGTTCACACTGTTTGACATCCCCAGAAGTCAATGCAATAGTTATGGAAAACATTCTGGGATGTATTAAACAATATGCTAAATCAATCTATTGAATTCTTCAAGATTCCTAATTAATTGTAAAGTTTATATCCCTGAACAGATTTTAAGTTGCAAATTATTTGGTAGTATTCTCCATTAACTCCAATTGTGCTCTTTTATTAGACTGCAACCGCTAATACGGGAATAACACAGCTATCATCCCTCTAAAATTAAACAAAAACCTACCCAATGACTAGTATCTAAGGTATGATAGATTAAAAAGAAAACAGCAAGTCATCAATGAAAGTCATCGACCTTTCTCCTTAAGCCTAATATTATTACTTAAGACGTGGCTGAAAACAATTTCTATGACATAATTAATTTTTAAAAAGCAAAGAATGAAAAAGACTTCAGCAATCAAAACGCATAACTAAATATACACGTGCCTCTCACCGCAGAATCCACCTTAACCCTCAGGCAGGTAAAACAATGAGCACCTCACCTTTTTTATTCAGGAGACAGAAATCAAGACTGGGCTAGAGAACCCTCACCCCAGCCCGGAGCCAGAAGGTAGGTCCCTTTCCTTTGTGCGGAGCAGCAGGGAGGCGGCTGGGGGCGGGGAGCTGGGGGTCGGTGGAGGCCGAAGCAAGAAGGGGGCGCGGAAGGAAGCAGTGCCCGCGCGTCCCACAAACAGGCCGCGCGGCACTGCCACAAACCTCTGCGGTGTCCCAAGGAACAAACCCACGAACTTGGGTGTGATCTAACTTGGATAAGCCCGGAAAGTAGGGCCAAGAGCACGTCCAAGAACGACCCGCGCCCAGGCCCTCGCAAAATCACATCCTCCCGCCGTGGGCAGAGGTCCTGCCGCTACCCCCGCCCCGGCCGAGCCCAGGGCTGCCCTTACCTGCTGGACAGAGCTATTCTCGGGCACAGCGAACTCCTCCTTCTCCTTCGGGGTCTTCACAGTGACTTTCATGATCTTGGGCTCCGCGGAAGCAGCGGCAACGGGGGCGCCGCCACCTTCAGCCGCGGTGGCGCTGTCCTGGGAGTTCGGAGGGCCACCGCTTTCACCACTCTCGGCCATGGCGGCGGCTGCAGTGACTCAGGAGGCAGCAGGCGAGTGAGTGGAAGCCAGCAGACGCCAGAGCCGGCTGGCCCGGACAACGGAGACTGCAGGGCGCGCTGCCTAAGTGGCAACGGACGAACAGCCGTCCTAGGAGCGATGTGCCGCAGACCTGGGTGTGGGCTCAGGCGCCAGGTCTGATCTGACGCTCAGGAGCCGTCGTGTGTTCTTATGCCTCTGGGTCGCAGCGACATCCGCAGTAGCCGCCTCTTCCTCCTCCCACTCCCCGCCCCCACGTTACTCCCCTGGCGCCGCGCGGGGCACGCCGGGTAACGCGGTTGGCGGCGTCGCCGAGTCATACGCGCCCCAGCCGTCTTCGAGTGCCGGCCGCTCTGCTTCCCCTTTCCCGTCCCATAGATCAAAGTGTAGGCACAGCCAGAGTTAAAGGCTAAAAGTAGAATGGGGTGGGAGAGATGTGTTCATTTTTTTTTCACTCCTTTCACCAAAAAATATTTTTGGGTTCTGAAAGGCACTGTCACGGCGCATGGGGATGACGTAAGTGCTAGCGAAATTACTAGAAAGGACCGGACCAGGGGGCGCTGCGGCCTTGGCTACGCTTGCGCTCCAGTAACTCACGTAGCTCCCCGCCCCCTTGCGTCAGACACCGCACGGCCGCTAGCACTGGGGCCGGGTGTTTTTCCCGTAGCCGCTGGGACTTGGAGGTCTTGAATGAATTGTAGGAGGGATGTTTCGTTATCCTAATATGCTTAATTTTTGTTTACTTGGAAGGTTTGCTTGATCTTACTGCTTGGAGCGCTAAGTTAATGGAGGAGAGAGCCTCATAACAAAAGTTGTAGTTGGCACACGTCTGTGGACCCGGGGGTCTCTAATGAATGCAGTAGGAATATTTTATTATTTTGATATGCTTAATTTTTGTTTACTTAGAAGATTTTAAATGCTTGACCTGAATGCCCAGAGCGCGGGAGTTGAAACATGAATTGATTGAGGAAAGAGCCTCATAACCAAAGATGTAGTTATCTGTAGCCACCTTTCGCAATCCCGAGGAGTCGTTGCTCCTTGGCTGGGCTTCCTGACCTCGGATCTAACCCGTTTGTTCAGGTGATCAGGCCACGGTGTTGTCTGACCTCCGCGCCCACGCTGACATCCCTGCGCGAGCACCTCCACATTTTCTGTCCGAGTTCGGTAAGCACTATCCCCCATAATGTTGGGTAGACAGAGTGCTCACCCAAACTGGGACAGTTTAATGTAACCAAGTTGTTCATTTTATATTCTTACATCAAATAAGTTACTGCTCTGTTTCAGAGTTTACGTGATATAAAGATAATATTCAAAAATTAGTTTCAATGTATTATGGGTACAAAGAAGAAGCAGGAAGTTTATTTTCCCCCTAAGAATATTAACTTCGAAATGACAGCATTGTTTGCCTTCAAAGATAACTTGCAAGGAAAATACAATCCAGGACATTAACTTTATTAATAAAGTGTCACACAAACACTAAAACTCTGACAGCCCACCGTGACCCAAATATGGAAATATATACTTTGTTTTTAAACCATCCAACTCTGTTCTAGGAATAAATGCTCTTGCCCAAAGACTAGCTTTGAGCAGAGTCCCTTTGTAATCTGGATCTAAGAAGTTCTAAAAGTATAAATTGCAATATAGTCATCATCTGATACTAGCTAAATTTCTGGCAGCATTATTTGATTAAGTAATTACACAAGGCTCTCTAATGAAAGATACATACTCTGAAGGATGACTACTTACGTCTAGATATGAAGTAATCATTACTTGTCAAGGTAAAAGTTTCACCATTAGACAACCAGTCGTTTATCTCTAACACTACACTTATGAAATTGCTCTATAATTATTTGTCTACACTAATTTTTTAAAAATTCTGAACTATATACACAATTTACAAAGTAATGTAATTTAGATGTAAGAATATAAAGTCTAGTTATTTTAACACTTTAGAAATAATCCTATATTTTAAGGAACTTTTGCAGATGGAGGTCCAGATCAGGGATGAACAAACTTTCAGGGAACACAAAATAGTAAATATGTTAGGCTTTGTGGGCCATACGTTTTCTGTAAACACTCTATATTCCCACATAGCTTTTTTTTGGTATCATCACATTCTGCGTTCCATTACACTTAATTGTGTGCATATCTCCCTTATCAGACAAGGTCCTTGAAAACTGGGATCAAGTCTTAATCACCCAGTGCCCAACCTAATTTCTCAGCATGAGAAAATTTAGTGTTTAACTGAATTGTTGAACTGTTATGTTTTGCACTGGAGAGGAAATTCTTTTAGAATAGTAGATCATATTTTATTCTCTTGTTTCCTAAGGTTTATAATATAGTGACATATAGGTAGATAATAGATATATACTTACTTTGCAGTAGGTTCAAGCAAAGAAAACATTCATTACCTGCTTGTGTAAAATTCCAATTCTAATGATTTCTTTTCAGGGACAAATTTATTTAACTCACAGGAGTTGGAATTGTTTCCAGACCTTAGAGGTTAACTTATGTGAAGAGTTGTGTAAAATAAGCAAATGAGCCACAGGAAAATTATATTTTTTATATTTTAAAGGTGTTATTTATTTATTCTTAGAGCAAGGGGAAGGGAGGGAGAAAGACAAGGAGAAAAACATTAATGTGAGAGAGAGGTTGCCTCTCGCTCACATCCTGACCGGGGACTGAACCTGCAACCCAGGAATGTGCCCTTACGGGGAATCAAACCAGTTACCTCTTGGTTACAGGAACGATGCTCAGCCCACTGAGCAACATGCGTCAGGGTCCATGGGGAAATTTTATATGCTCTCTGAGGCCAGAGAGAAGTAGGTTAAAGTGTGCAAAATCTGTGCAAAATCAAGGAATTCCAAAGAATGATAAGGCTTATGGGGAAAAAATGCTTTTAGGATGTTGGGAGTTTTGTAGCAACCTATTGAGATATTTTACATAGGAAGCTAGAAGTTGTTTTTAAAAATGTATAGCCTTACAATCATTCCATTCCTGCAAATAATTCTTAGAGCTTTGGTTCCCAAATGAGATTAAAGGTGAAGAGAAAAAGAACACTGGTTTATTTGAGTTGTACTATAATATATCAAGAATTGTTAAGGGTCTGAAATTTTCCTGTTTACAAATTAAGTTTCATGAACAATGGCAGAAGACAAAAGATTCTTAGGTCAGAAGCAAAGGACTTTGCTTGTTACAGCAGTAGCAGTAGCTAGAGTATCAGCATTTTCTTGTACTAGTTCCCCAAGCCCTAACTTCTGCAGAATGATGCAGAGGGTCAGATGACACCTGCATATACAGTGGGTTGTATTATGAGAGGAACCCCAAATATGGGGAACCCTGACCTTATTAATGAGCAGTAATCCTGCGGCCCTTTGCTCAGAAGAGATATTTTCAAGGACTGCTCACTCTACAAATAGCCTTTTCACTCTACAAATACCCTTGAAAAAATAGTCTAGAACAAAGGCAGCGGTATGTTATTGGGTTGGCCAAAAAAGTCCATATGGTTTTTTTCCATAAAACACACATTTTTCATGTTTACCAATAAATGTATTGATTTGGATATTTTGAGTATGTCAGCTATCTCCTGTGATGTAACCTTGATTGTTCTCACTTAATGTCTTGATTTGATAGCTATCAACTTCAACTGGTCTGCCCAACCATGGAGCATCATCCAACCTAAAATCTCCAACACAAACCTCTGAAAACCACTTTTGACATTTTCAATCAGTCACAGCACTTTCTTCATACACTGCACAGGTTTTGTGTTTGTTTTTTGCATTTTTATCATTCTTGAAATAATAAAGCATAATATTCTGCAAGTGTGTATTCTTCTAACCTCAATATTAAAACAGCTACACAAAAATTTACCAATTTGGTAAGTTTTTTTTTTAAATGCATGCTGATATGATAGCTGTCACTATGCAATCTAACAAAATTGTTTCAAATGAAGCTCAAGACAGCTAAGCACTACTAGAGCCATCTCACAGAAAAAACAAATAAACTTTTTGATCAACCCAATAGTTTCCTATTGTTGCCATAGCAAATAACCACAAATATAGTGGCTTAAAGCAATACATATTTATTATCTTATAATTCAGAAGCCCAAAATGGGTCTTAAAGGACTAAAATCAAAGCCTGCGTTCCTTCTAGAAGCTCTGGGTGAGACTGTTCCTTGCCTTTTGCAGGGTCTAGAGACTGCTCACATTCCTTGGCCTGTGGCCAAATCACTCCAGTTTCTGCTTCCATTGTCAATCTCTTCTGACTCTCCTGTCTCCCCTTCCCCTTTATAAGGACCCTTCTGATGACACTGGGCTCTCCCAAACAGTCCAGGGTAATCTCATCATCTCAGGGTCCTTAATCACATCTGCATAGTCCCTTTGCATGTAAGGTGACAGATTCACAGGTCCTGAAGATTGGGGTCTTTGGAGAGCCATTATTCCCCCCACTGAGGTGGTCAGTGCCTGTATTCACAAGATGTGCAGAATTATGAGAAACCCATGAAGAATTATCTCCCAATAATACCTGCCCCTTGTTTCTACACTTTCCTGGCTTCTGGCAAACTTTCCCATGAGGCTACTACTCTGTTGGTCATTCTGGTAGTCATTAATCTGACTATCAGTGGCTGGGACCAAATCCATTCAATTTATCTTATACAGCATTTAATAAGGCTAGTATCAACAGGATTTCAAGTAGCTGTATGAGATCGACCTGCAGTATTAATATCTGTACTCCCCAGGGGTCCAGACCCAGTTCTCTTAACAAATTCCGCAAACCATCTGAGTCTACTTTGGCTGCTTCCTAGATACTGTTTTTGTATTGACTTTTCCCCTTAGCCCAAGGCATTAATCTAGGCACAGCAGGACGTTTTAGCAATTACACATACTTTGCCATGGCCTCCATAGAGAAAATCTAGGGCAATTATATCAATATAACAACCCTGAGCAGTGAGTTGAGGCTAACTTGAAAGACTTCCAAGGCCAATGTGATGCCATTGATCTCCAGCTAAATTGAGGATAAATTTTGTTCTGCCTCTTCTAATCCATTGGTTCTTGTTGTAGGAATGACTGCCCCCACCCCCCAGCTGTATACAAATAGCAAGTAAGTTATCCCTCTGAGAAACACCTCAAAGTAATCAAGGACAGCTTCATTTTGGATACTTCTACATGTGATCTGAGGGCTCTGTAATGGTGTTTCCTTAAACACTTGAAGGTTTCTCATGACCACCCCTAAGGTGCAAGCCACTGTTTTTTTCAAGAGGAAGAAAATTAATGCCTGACATCCACCTAAGAAGTCCAGTCCTGGGGATGCATATGGTACACCTGGGAAGAAAATGTTCATAATTATGGGAGACCCCCCCACATGTCGTCTACATTACTTGTGGGCACAAGCTGGCAGTGCCTCCATTGTGACCCCACAGCTGGTTGGTAAGACTTAGGGTTTCTAGTTCATTTTACATAATTAGGTATAGTCTTTGTTTCTGGAGGGACTGCCTACAGGTGGTCAGTCCAAACTGTCCTGTTTGTCCATGCCACCAGCTGAGTGGCATTCATCCACTCCACAGAAGGACTAGTAAGGCTACAGGAATGGGAGTGGGAAAGAAATCTGAAGGTGCTGACAGATGTTTTGCATGGGAGGTACAAGAGATGGGACATCCCCTGCCATTTTCAACTGCCTTCTTATTAAATGAAAATGGCAATCAACTGTAGTCAGAGCTATGTGGTGCAGTATGGCAAACCCAGATAAATGTCGTATTTGCTAGTTCAAGAGAACTATACTTTCATGAGGAATGGTCCAACGACAACTCTGAAACAGAAAACTATTGATGTCTTTCCCTCTCCCATGCCTCCCGAGGTCCAAAATGTTCCTTCCCCTAGTGCTAAAGTGTTTACTCCTAACACCAAAAAAAAAAAAACAAAAAACAAAAAACCAGTGTGTCCCATGCCTGTAGCTATAACTTCACCTTCTTCCACTCATCCCTGATTCATACCCAGACCTTTTGTCCAGAAGGGTAAGGCACAGTAACAGTAAGGTCATTTCTCTAAAATTTACGGAGACCCATTATGTCCCCTATTTGGACCACCATAGGCCATTATAGGGGGACTAAGGGAGCAATATACTCAACCATTATCCTTATACACCAGGACGATGACAATCCAACAGAAGAATCCAAGTAGTTAAACCAGAATTAAGCTTGAATCTTAATGTACCAAACTAGGACAACCTGCAGTTGTCATTAGAGAAAAGCAGCACCATCTTGCCCAGGGTAGCATTCTGGATTTTCATATAGTTTTATAAACTCCCCATGCCATCCCCTTTTGTCCTAATAATTACCTATGAAGTGGCCAGGAGGAGATTTCTTTCTGGGGACAGCCACACTCAGAGACCAAAATACCTAGTACTAAAGTGTACGAACTAGGAGGAGGTGAAGGGTATAAGGTAAGACAGTCTTTTAAGATGACTGTGGACTGTACCATGAAAGTCTTGAGTACTTTAACCATTATCCCACTGTTAAGTAGCTTTTGCAATAAAAGGTAAACCACTGTCAGTTTCCAAATGGCCCAGAAAGCCAAAAACATGACAGACTGGTTTCAAGGACTATAGGGATAGGACTCGTCAGTTGAACTAGACCAGTAACACCGAGCTGAAAAAGTGTCAACAACAGTGAGGCACCACCAATAGCCCCGTGAGAGGGTCAGAAGTCCAACATAATCAGTGTGCCAGGATTGGGCGGGGACCACGCTCATGCAGTATGTCCTCACCCCTGTGAGACAAATACGTCATCTTCTGTCAGGAGTCCAAGTCTGGGAATCAGAAGTAGCCTTTACATCAGAAACATAAGATTCCTCTACTCTTGACTTCTCTACTATGGGTGTGGAACATCCACATGATGATGGACAGAGGCAGCAATGATGGCAATCAGGGCAGCACAAAACTCTGTCAGCAACTTGACTCCAGTTAGTCTCCTGGGAATGGCCCCTACCATGGACACCTACATGAGAGACCCAAGTAGTTGGGGTCAATAGTTGTGATTTGTTTCTACATTTCATGTCCCCAAAGAGGCAGTGTTTTCAATCTGTCTGTAGTTTTCCAAGCGCAAACCAAACAGCTAGGCCACTGGCGACAGTCCCAGAGTCAGTACAAATATAACAGGGATTATCAAGAGGACTATTGGTCAGAGATAAGAGCATGGCCTTGAATTCTGCCCTTTGAGTGTAGTGACCATGTCCACTTTTGGTTCTACATATTAACAGTGATCTGAGGCCTCCTAACAGGTTTCATTATAGCTGAACCATCAGTTATGTCCAGCCCAGGCATTTAGGGGAAGCCCTAAATTGAGAACTCCATTGAGTCATTAGCTTTGCTTTATGCACAAAAGCCAGAGGGAGGAGAAGGCAAATGATAAAGTTTCTCTCAGGTAGATAATTGCCACTTTTCATATAAAGCCAAATGCCACTGGACCAGAACAGCAGCATTCTTGACAAGAATGTCCATATCATGTCCATTTGACAAGGGAGGCTTACTGAGCCCTTCCCACTTTGGTAGACATTTGGTCCAAGTTGAGCCACCCCCAACACAAGTATTAGGCTGTGAGTCTCAAGGCCTTTATCAAGCAGGCATTCAGTTTCAAGAGCTCAGTAACAAGCTAATAGCAGCTTTTCAAATGGGGTGTATGTGGTAGTTGTATTAGGAAGGCTATGAGTCCAAAACCCCATGGGTTTCATCCAGATTGAGGCTGCCTCTTGTCAGAGGATCCAATTGGCAAAATCATCAGTTCTGTAGACTTGTAGTTCAAACTGTGGAGCCTCAAAGGCACTAGCACTTCTCTACTTGCAACTCTTTCCAATCAGGAGTATCTCCTCTGGTACTTAGAGAATGAGGAAATACTGGTACACATCAATTCCTACCATACATTCTGTCGTCAAAGTAACAACAATGAACTGGCCTGGATGACCCCACCCAGAAGGTCACTTTAGCATTCCTTCTTCAGGTGAATCATGCCAGAGCCCCATTGGCTGCATCCAGGTGCCAACACCCCCATGGAGCTGGGAGAATGATGATGGGTTCCTGTATCCAGCAGAGCCATACAACTGAGTTTCTCTTCACCCTCAAGTTCCCTAGCAGACTTTCCAGGCAAATAGAACTTTGGTCCCCCCTAGGGGCAGTGAAAACTTGGCCCCTCCCCTAATCACCTTTCTCTTAAAGCAGCTGAAGTTGGGGTAGAGGAAGAAGGAGGGATCAAGAGGCAGGAAGGAGAGTGACAGCGTGACAGAGGTATGGTGCAGCAACTTTGTTTTAAGCAGTTCAATGGCTGACAGCAGCTTAGTCAAACAAACTTCCAATGTGTCCAGTCCACTGAAAGCCCTGTATCAGGCAGCAAAGTCGTCATTTGCTCACACTATTTCAGCCTTAGGAACTGCAGCAGCCACAGCCACATTTTCCAGCTGTGGCTGGAGTTTGTCCTTTGGCTGCTGACCTTCTTTGTGGAGTCCACCTTAATTTGGGGCATTTGCTGCCCCCTTATCAAAATAACATCTCAAATTCAATGTAAGTGCTAGGGGGAGTTTTCCATGATGGTAAAGCTGATTGCAAGAAATTATCTAGATTTCTTTGGGTCTGTTTTTCAGTCTTCAGTGGGTTAACTCATTAGCATTGTAAACCCAACCTGGGGCAGTAAGCCTTAAAATTGTACTAACCTAAATGCCTCATTTATGGTTTCTGCAGGAATTAGTCTGCCTCAGGAAACTCTCTCTAGGAGGGCCAAAGCTTTCATGTTTAAGACATATCTGAGAAAAGACATTAAGTCAGAAGTCAAGAACTTTTTTCTACAAAGGGCCAGTTAGACAAGATTTTAAGTTTGCATGACATGCAACCAATCTCTATTGCAACTACTCTGATCTTGTAACACTGAACAGCCATAGACAATATGTAAATGAACAGTGTAAAAACAAAAGGTATTACAATAAAATCTCATTTATATACATTGAAATTTGAATTTCATGTAATTTTATGTGTCATGAAGTATTATTCCTCTCATTTTTTTAACCATTAAAAATTTTAAAAAATATTAATTGGCAGGTTACAGAAAAACAGGCAGCAGGCCAGATTTGGCCCATGTTGTTCTAAAGAATGAGATTCTCATAAATTAGCATGAATTCAATCAAGAGATGGCAGAATTTACAGTTACAGAAAAGTAAAGTCACTTAAGTACTAAGGCTTACAAAGTCAACTGTAGGACTTGATGGTTAAATTTATGGTTCAAGTTGACTGGAACACTCAGTACCCAGACTAAACTTTATTTCTGGGTTTGTCTCTGAGGGTTTTCTGGATGGGATTAACATTTGATCTGGTGGGCTCAGTAAAGCTAATGGCCTTCCCAATTGTGAGTGGATATCATCCAAACTTTTCAAGGGCCAACAGAAAAAGGCAGGCAGGTTGAATTCTCTCTCTGACTGACCATTTAAGCTGGGACAGCAGTCTTCTCCTGCACTCCTTAACTAGTACTTAGTACTTACACCATTGGCCCTACGTTTCTCAGAACTGCACAACAGGATTTCCTGGGTTTTCATATGAACTTCTCAGCCTCTGTAACTGCATGTGCCAATTCCATATATATATATATATATATCTTATTGGTTTTGTTTCTCTGGAGAACAAACTTGACAATGTACTAGTATGATTATCTTGACTATGTATTAGAAGTGCATTCAACCTTCTTATATTCTCCAATTAAATTTAGGTGAAGATTCTCTACTGTTTACAAGATAAACTCCTACCTTTCTTGAAAGATTAAACATCCAGTTTCAATTGTGCATAAGCAAGGTGTAATCTCTGAAACATATGACTGTATTAATGTACACACTGGCAGATGGTGTCATAGCCTGAGCGGGGCAAAGAGGGAATTTATGTGTGGAATTGGCAACCTAAATGTGGAAAGCAAAATTTAATAGCTTTTACAAGCTAGTGAAGGATTTCTTAAAACACAAGCACAAATCATTTTTAAAAATACTAGCATAGTTAACTACAGTAAAATAAAAAACTTCAGTGTATCAAAAACTTCAAAAACAAAATGAAAAAAGCCATATGCTCAAAAATAAATATGGAGAACTTTGTAAAATTATATTTTATTGATTATGTGATTACAATGGTCCCAATTTTTCCCTCTTGGCCCCCTCCATCCAGCACTCCCCAATTCCTCAAGTAATCCCCACACCATTGTTCATGTCCATGGTCCATGCAAAGAAGTTCCCTGGCTACTCCATTTCCTATACTGTACTTTACATGCCTATGGCTATTCTGTAACTACCTATTTGTACTTCTTCAGCCCCTTACCTCTTCACCCATTCCCCACACCCTCCTCCCATCTGGCAACATCAAAACATTCTCCATATCCATGATTCTGTCTCTCTTCTTCTTGTTTGCTTAGTTTATTTTTTTAGATTCAATTGTTGATAGATATGTATTTATTGCTATTTTATTGTTTATAGTGTTGATCTTTTTCTTAAATCCCTTTAACATTTCATATAATAATGGTTTCATGATGATGAACTCCTTTAGCATTTTCTTGTTGGGGAAGCTCTTTATCTGCCCTTTGATTCTAAATGATATCTCTGCTGGGTGGAGCAATCTTGGCTGTAGGTCCCTGCTCTTCATGACTGAGTATTTCTTGCCAATCCCTTCTAGCCTACAAAGTTTCTTTTGAGAAACCAGCTGACAGTCTTATGGGAACTCCCCTGTAGGGAACTAACTACTTCTATTGCTTTTAAGATTCTCTCTTTATCTTTAACCTTTGGCACTTTAATTATGATGTACCCTTATGATGCAAATATTGGGATGCTTGAAGTGGTCCCGGAGGGTGCTTACACTATTCTCATTTTTTTGGATTCTTTTTTCTTCTTGTTGTTCTCATTGGTTTTTTGCTTCCTTATGTTCCAAATCATTGATTTGATTCTTGGCTTCATCCACTCTACTGTTGTTTCCCTATAAACTGATTTTATAAATTGACTGAAAAGAATCTTAGTAATGGTATTTATTAAAAGAGAATGCCTGAGAAATCAACTTAACAGAAGAAATCACCAACTACTGACAGTCTTTTCAATCTCTAAATAAATAAAGCTTTTCCTGTTGAAACTGATATACTTACCTAAAGCCAGAGGAATGGATATATCAGTCAAGAAAAAAGAATTCAGGGGAAAACCAGAGCTATGAATACAATACTCCAGAGACTGCCCAGAACAAAAGAGGATAATCAATGAAGTTTTCTATGTGCCCAGGAGATGTTAAATGAATACACACTAGTAAAAAATATCTGTTGTGTGTCTATCAGGTGCCAGGCACTGTACTAGATGCTATATAATGTACCAAAATAGATAATATGTAGGCAGATAATCAAAGCAGATGATAATATAGTATGGTTTAATAATTCAGTTCATTAACTACTTAGGTATTCAATTATAATTGAAACTATTCTGATTCAAGTTCTGTCTAGTTTGTTCATGTAAAACAGCATTAGAAATTTGATTTGGTTAATCCTTGAGGTGAAAAATACAGTATCATGGAATTACCATATATAATTAATTAATTAGGTTCTGATAGTACTTAACTTTATTTAAAGGTGAAATTAGAGAAAAACTATCTCAAATAGCTTTACCACTTTACTGAACAAATAATTCTTTAGCATCTCCTCTGTGCCACATAGAGAACTATGCACTGAGAATATAGGGAGTAGGACACAACTGATATCAATAGCATGGCCAGACAGATGGAAGCAGGTAGAGGGGTGGAAGTCAAGGGAACAGGAGGGGCCACTGAAGGAGACTGCAGACTGCTGGAGGCAGCGAGTGGGCCATGTGTATCCCAGCTTGTGCCTTGCAAACACTCCTCCCCTGCTCTGGAGATGAATGGCCAAGAGAAGGCATTGCACTTAGTATGCAAGGCTGGCAAGACAACTGGGTTGGGGGAAAAGCCCTCCTACCCACTTCTGGTACCTGACTGGGGGTGGGACCAGGGGAAGGCAGGCACATGCACAATAAAGGTCAGAATGGCAGCAGGGGGCCAGGTGCTGGATTGAAGAAGCCTGTCAGTTTAGCCTGGAGAAAATAAGGGATTGGTCTAGGGGTGGACTCTTTCAGACTGTGCAGATATTTGGAAAGTTAACTGGACATTTCTGAGAAAGTACTTGGCCCTTCCCAAACCCCAAACTAATAAAATCCCAAGGCAGGGAAGGGGTGTGATTTTACCCACCCCTGTAACACCAGACTGGAGCATTTGCAGGACTTTCTGACCCTGGAAGCCTCATGGCCAATGGCAGTGCAGGGCCCACGGGTGGGTTCCAGGAGGGAGCCTGAAGCCTGACAGTGGCCCAGAGAAAAGCTGAGCTGCCTGGATGACCGCTCAGTGGCCACCTGTGGTTCCCAAGGGATGGTACTTTAAATGGGAGAAGGAACTCTGGAAGCTGCCTTTAGTTTTAGTCCGGCTGAGGATGGCTGATTTTCCTCCGGGTTTCCTGGAGGGGATGGGATATGAGGCAAGAGTCTGCCATTCTCCCAGATTGTGCAGCATTTGAATAAAAACCTCTTTCCTTTCTCACCAGCCTCTGCCTCTAGAATTTGCCTGTTGGGAGGCAGTGGGCAGATGAACCCCCACTTGGTTCAATAACAAAATTTACAGGTTCACGTAACCTCATGGAAGAAGCCAGACATAAAAACAATGATTTTATTTATTTAATAAGTATTTTTTTCTTAAAGACTGTCATAAAGTGGAATCTTTCATGTAATGCTGGTTTTGGAGGTCACAAGCAGTTATTTATGTATTCATCTTTTTTATACAACCAAAGAATCTTTGTCCTTGGTACTTTAATGAATCATATTTGTATATGACTGACTACACTGAAAAATGAATGCCGTAAACTACAAATTAGTCTACTAATTGATTATACCAACAAAAGATCTCTCATTTCTTCCCCACATCAACACTCTATTCTCAGCATGTCATGTTTCTGTCCTCGAGCCAGACTGTTCTTTAAACAAATATTTCAACCCATATTTTCTTCCTTTTGCCAGGATGCTTTTCAACAAATTTACAGAAAAATGATCTCATACAAGTTTTCTCAATTTCCAAAATATGTGATACCACACTCTAATTTGTATGGTAATTATTTCTGCTGTTATCTTTTCCTAACTCCACCTTCTGTTTCCCCTGAGAATAAGGTACTTGAGGATATCAACCACTTTTCACTCATCTGGTATGTCCCATAGGTTTAGCATGCAGAAAGGTCTAGGTAAATATTCACTGAATTTAAGAAATCCAATTAATTATTTGTGCTATAGCAAAAATAATAATTTCACATTGTTTCTGAAACTTACAAAAATCAAACATATTAATGGAAGAGTAAATTAATTTTATTGACTGATGAAAAACTAAAGTGATACGAAGTATGAATAGTAAACAATAATCATTGCATTCTGCTGGAATTCTGTTTTTCTTCTTTTCACTTTAAGCCAAAAGGACCAAAAATTATAGACTGTTAGTAAGCTAATTATTTTAAGTATTTCTTCAACAAAAACTGCATAGCTTAGCAGTTGCACAGCATTAAATATATACATTTTGCAAAACCCTGAAAACTTTTATTTTTGTGTTGACCTCAAAGGCCAATGGAATCACCTACACTGGTCGAATTCAGAGTTTCTTTTCCCTTTTCTGCCACCCTGTAAAAAAAAATAGGGCAAATTATTGAGGAAATACCATTCTGGGGGCATTTGCAAATTAAGAATATATGAAACTGAAGGCATTTGAGTATGAGGAGGAAGCAATTTCTTTTTTTAGTTTGTTACAAATTTGAATGTGCAATCTACTAAATTATTTTTACAGGGTTATTTTTTAAAATAGTTAAAGTAGTTTTAAAAATCAGTTACATCTATTGGAACTAGCCTAAATTTAGTAAAATCACAAATATCTTATTTTTTAAAGTTCTTTTAGACTGTCCCAGATTGTTTTTAAAATGAAAATTTTGATCAATACTAAAATATTTTATTCCATATGATCAGCAAATTTAGTAATTCAGTTCATTACCCTTTTGGGTAATTCAATTTATAATGCAAGTTTTGTCTAGACATCTTATCAGATAGCACTAGAAGTCTGGTTTTCTCCTTCACTGGGTTAGAAAGGAGATTGTACTTTTCATATTGCTCAATGACATATATACATCTGTATTTAATCTGCTCCAACTGAAACTCCATCTATGGTACTTGATGTGGACCAAGAAAAGAGAAAGGCAGCTTAAAAGACAAGAAGTATTTTACATTAATTAATGTTAACACTAACATTTTCTGCCTTATTCTGATTTTAAAAGTAAATACTTGTAGAAATATGGAAAGTACAAAGAAGAAAATTAAAATCATCCATAACTACTCTACCCACCCCCATTTTAACCATAAATAATGGTTTGATGTATTTGCCTTAATGTAATTTTATAGTTTTTTCCTCCATTTTTATAAACTATGACAATGGTGCCCAAATTTAGTTGATCATTAGAATCACCTGTGTAGTAATATTTTTAAAATTCTGATGTCTAGAATTTGTCCCAGACCTATTTATTCACAATTACCAGGAATGGGCCAAACTATCTGTAATTCAAAAAGCTCCCCAGTGATTCTGATGATCAGCCAAATCTGGGAAAGTGCCTTTCTGGAAATGGTAGTTATATTAGGGGCACTTGAAACCCAGGCCAAATAAATAATGGTGGCAACTTCTCTGTGTTTTTTTTTCAAATCTTTTTGTCTTTTTTCAGCATATTAACTTTCCTCTTAGTGATCAAAGCATTTCTCTATCAACCTTTGTTTTTAAAAAATCAAGTCTAAGAACACTGTTATTTATGGGCAAATAAAGGTTCTGCAAGAATTCATTCAGAGAAAATAAGTATAAAAAGGTTATGTGGGACCTGAGATGTGTGTGATATGTATTAAAAAGAAGGTTTATTTCCTGATAGCAGGAAAATGAAAATAAATTTACCAATGTTATACAGCTTAAAAATCTTACCTTGTTCCTCAACAAGATTAAAAAAACACACAAAAAATTTCAAAAATCATTTTCAAAGCCTCCCAGGCAAATTCTCCCTCCCACACTGATATCAAAGCTGGGGCTAAACAACTTTAATGTTCTCTAGGCCACCAGTGACCTTCAAACTTTTTTTGACTATGACCCCACCTTAATCAACATATTTTATGTCATGACTTAGACCCACATACATACATACAAATAAATGTGTGTGTTTATATATACACACATATACACATACACATATACTGAAAAAAAGCACTGATATTTTTTACTGCGTCATCCAGAAAAAAATGCTGAATGCCAGCTTGTGAATGCAGAAGAAATGACAGAATTAGAAAAATCACTATTTTGCAACCATCAAAATAACTGCTACAAATATCATCAATGGATGCTAACCCATTGGGTAAAAAGGAAACGACAGTCGCACAATCTCAAAGTATCACTCCACATATCATTTATTAATTACAAAGTGGAAAATTTACTTTTACAATGAAGACATCTAAAAGATATTGCTGTACCTAAGTGATTAAACTTATTATATAATGGGACAAATGTCATTGTGTGCCTTTCCTCAGATGAGTCAATGGCACGTATGCCACATCATCTATGTAGTAGCATGAATTTTTCTGAAACACTTTAGATATTGCCAATACTTTAGTTAATATCATCTAGATACCAACATCTAGAATACCAACATCTAGAATAACCTTACATTTAAAAAAATGTATATTATATAACAAATTTAACAAAATTAATATTTCTGGTGAATAAATTTTGGCCTAACATAGTGCCGTCATTCAATCACATAGTATCTATTTCAAATATATTATTTGTGATGAAAACACTATCAAAATTATAAAAGCATACCTGGTATTTGGCTAACTCTGCTTGTAAAACTTTCACTTTAGATCTTTCTTGTTCTAATGCAGCATGAAGTGAAGTCACCTATAACCAAATATTCAATTTTTAAAGAAGACTTTCATTGTGTTTTTAGGCAAATACTCTTAATTCATTTTTTAGCTTTGTGTAATCATATATATCATTATAAAAATATAATATATAACATGAATGTAAATGATATATTTCTAATAAAATATATCGTTTTAATAAAATATCATATCAAATTTAATATCATAAAATATCATACCTGATATTTTATTTAAAATATCATATATAATATGAATGTAAAAAATATATATTATATAGTATTAGTTTCAGGTGTGAACAGCATAGTGGTTAGACAATCATGTACTATACAAAGTGCTCCCCTCAGCATTTCCAGTACCTGCCACCTGGCACCATACATATAATAACCTTAATTATTATTACTTATTCACAATGATAATTTTTGACTATTGGATAAATGAGCATCAGAGAAGAACCCCTCCTCACCTCCCCAATTTTCAATTAGACATGTTACTTAGCTGTAAATTAGAGATAGCTAAGACAAGCTCACTATTCTAACACAACAGAATAAGGATGGGAAGAGGAGAAAATCAAGTCCAAGAGTAAGATAAGTTCTGCCTGCCCTTTTCTACCTCTACATTCATGGTCCATATCACCTAAAATACAACCTTAATTTCCCCTATTCATCAGGAAATACCTACCTCCTTTACACAGTAAACAGAATCTTCATTCATTTGCTATACATACTGAATACCAATAATGAAGTATCATTTATATTACTTTCTTTTTGGTGTTTTTTATTGAATGTATTGGGGTGACAGTGGTTAATAAAATCATATAGGTTTCAAGTGTACAATTCTATAATACGACATCTGTATATTGTATTATCTGTTCACCAATTTATATGACTTTCTTGCAGTGTCGATAGCTATATTTTTGTTTAGTCAAGTTTCATAATTCAAGACTAAAGCACAGGTTAAGAATATCAGTCTTGTATATAGTTTCCCATACCTGTATAGTCAGCTCATTCTTGATACTCTGTGATTCATCAATTTGCAGAAGTATTTCTGCTTTATCTTTCACTGACAAGAAAAAGAAAAATAATAGTATAATCTTTTCAATCACTCAAATAATTTAACAATACATTACTGACCCAAGATAGCAATGCAGTCAGGCTAAGATAATTGTCTTCATATTTAATGAATGTATTTCTTGACCCTATAAAGCTCTTATTTTTCACTGAATATTTCACTGAAATATTTTGTCAGGGAAATATTTAATAAATCATGTATCTTGAAAAATTATCTTCAAATATTTTTAAGATTAACTTTTAATTCTAAAACCATAGAAATTACTTACTTTCACCTTCCTGAAGCATTTTCAACAACTGTGCATTTCTTGCCTTCACTTCTTTATATTTTGCCTAACAGTCAAAGAGAAAAAGCTTTAATTTTGTCAAGTAAATTATACAATGATTTACTATCAATTTATTAATCTACGAGCTCTCAGCTTGTCCAAAGACATAAGTCACCTCTGAAAGAAACAGGATGAGGAAAAGTGTGTTGAGAACTGTCTATTACTTAAATTAACTCACTGGTATGATAATAGAAATTAGTATTATAGGTGACTGAAAAATAAAGAAGAATAAAAGTAGAGAAAATCCAGAATATTAAATTTTCCTGAAGCTTTTTTCTTTTCTTCCTCAAATAAAACCCTTAGCATTTTAAAATAATGTGATTAAAACAAAAAGAAAAATGATTCATAGCTCTGTACCATGAGTATCCAGTACTACACTACAATTTTCTGTATCTGCTCCGTATCTGCTACTGTCTACTATGTGACTGTTCACTGCTGGAAATGCACCTAGTGTGACTGAGAAAATACATGTTTTATTTTATTTAACTTTAAATTTTGGTACACAAATAGAGTGGTTACAGAATTATACAGCACAGCCATGTGTTCTCAGTTAAGATTAAATTTACAAATATATTATTTTAATAACTATCATGAAAGTAATTTTTCACTGATATGAATTACTAATTTACTAAAATATCTTTTAATTATTTTTAATTTTTTTCCTCCAATGGTTTAGCTTCTTCTAGGACTACATAAATGACACAATTACACATTTATGAACAAGAGAAACTGCGTTTCCACATTAACCTCCATATTCCAAAGAATTTTCACTCTAAACCACATTTATTCAATACTCTGAATTACTTATAAATACTTAATGCATTAGAAAAAATAATACATTTAATACATTATAGAAAAATAAGAAATCAGAGAAACAGATCAATGTAAGAAACTTGTTTCTTCCCTCATCATGTACAAAGATATATGCACAGAAGTTACCAGATTCAAAGTCTTTCTTGTAAAACAAATTTAATGTATTTTAAAGTCAAGTCCAATAAAGATGGATTTTACTAAATACTCTGCTCAGTAAATTGCTGATACACTGAACAGAAGCAAGCACAATAATAAATAAAAGGGAGTAGGACTCCTGAGCATCTTAAAAACAAGTAAGGTAAGTCAGATGGGAACATAAAAATATGAAGAAGAAACCTTACACAGTCAACTATAGCTATATTCACTATGAATAAAGAAATATATCCATTGTGAATATGTAACTGTATCTTATGAAATTCTAACTATCAGGGTTTCAATGTTAGTATTTTACCAAACTATCTCTAGCACAAGCCTTTTGTTCAAAGTCCAGATCAGTATACATGGAGTCATCTCTTAGATCAGCCTTAGTGTCTGAAATCAGCACTTAAAGTCAAAATTGCAAATGAGCAACATTACCTACTCATGAAAATTCTTCATATTTTCCATAAAAATAATATTTAATATACACAATTATAAGTAGTAAATTATCTATAAAAACAAATTTATAAAATGCTAGTACCATGCAATTTATAAGAAATAGCACAAATGAAATACACAGTGCCTTACTGGTATTTTTAATTTCATCAAAGAGGGAAATTAAAGTTAAGTTAAATTACACATATGCTCTGACTCCACTGTGCCCTACTGTATCCTAAACACCTAGCTATTTCACACTCAACATATCCAAAATGAGATCTATTATTTCCACTGCCTAAACTAGTTCAAAACATACTCTTGCTCTTACATTCAACACCTGTTAATTGTTTTACCAGACTATTGTTCACTCCAGGCCCTCAGCTATGTGCATTACCATTGCACAAAAACAATTTTCATGTCACTTCCCTTCTAGACTCCAACCCTAGTAAACATCTCCAATTTCATGTTCTACAACAGGGGTGTCAAACTCATTTTCACCAGGGGCCACATCAGCCTCACGGTTGCCTTTGAAGGGTGGAATGTAATTTCAACTTCTTAACAGTTAAGGAGTAGTTACATTTATACAGTCCTAAAATTATTTTGGCCCTTTGAAGGCAACCATGAGGCTGATGTGACCCCGGTGAAAATGAGTTTGACCCCCCTGTTCTACACTTCCCATTTCTCTAAATGTCAGCAACAATGTATTTCCTACCATTTCCATGCCTTGTATGCACTATTCTCTCAACTTGGAAACCCCATTTTTTCTGTAATATCCTTACCAATTTTCAATAGCAAAAACTAATTCATTCCTGTTTCTGTGCTCTGGGGCATTCAGTCAAATCTCAATTATAAAGTCTATACTGCAATTATTTGTATGTTTATCTTCCCCATTAGACTATCTTGCTAACTCATCCTTGTATTCTCTGGTCTGGGACATGGTATGTGCTCAACAAAGACAAAGAAAAATATAAACAACAAAGAAAAAACTAAGGGAAAGGGATGGGAATTAAGGAAGAAAGAAAATGAAAAGACTCATTCGGGCAGAATTTGATTTATCTTTTTTTCTCTATTACGTATGCACAGCCCAGAAAGATACTTGAGATGAATAAATAGGCTTTTTTAAAGCCTAAGGAAGGAAGGAAGAGAATAATAGGTAGGTTTATAGTTAACATAACTTGTATAATTAACAAGTGTTAGGGAACATGTGGAGAAACTGGAACCCTTGTGCATTGTTAATGAGAAGGTAAAATGGTATAGCTGTTAATGGAAAACAGTTTAATGATTCCTCAAAAACTTAAATGTAGAATTACCACATGACCCAGCAATTCCACTCTTAGTTATATAACCGAAGGAATTAAAAGCAGGGACTCAGATACTTGTACACCAATGTTCATAGCAGCATTATTCACAATAACCAAAAGGTGAAAACAATACAAATGTCCATCAATAGATGAATAAACAAGGTGTGGTCTATACATACAATAGCATATTATTCAATTATAAAAATGAATGAGATTCTGACACATGCTAAAACAAGGATGAACCTTGAAAACATTATGCTAAGTGAAATAAGCCAGACACAAGAGAATAAGTACTATATGATTCCACCTATATGAAGTACCCAGAATAAGCAAAATCACAGAGACTAGAGATTACCAGAGGCTGCAGGGAATAAGAAGTAAGGAGCTGTTTAATGGGTATAAGAGTCTGTTTGGAAGAACGAAAAGTTTTGAAAAAAGACAGTGTTGATGGCTATACAACATTACAAAGGTGCTTAATGCTACTGACTCGTACACTTAAAATAGTAAAAATGGCAAATTTAATGTTATATGTATTTTACCATAAAATAAATCACATTATTATTCCAATTTTATATCATTAATTTAAAAATCTAAACGGAAGAAACATTATTTCTATCATTCAAACATTAAACATATTTGTATATAAGAAAAACAGAAACTGTACAGATTACTAGTTTACAAACCTCCCATTGAGTGATCACATTTTTCAGTTTCTGGATTTCAACATCTTTCCTTTCAAGTTCCAACTTTAGTCTTTCAATCCTGCCATCTTTCAGAACTACTTCCTAAAGAGAGAAAAATACTATTTTAGAACTAAGATAATCTGCTAATTCTGGTTTACAGTTTTCCTTTGTGAAAAGTTTAAGAGGAAAAATTCCAATTTTCTTGATTTTAGTTCATTTTCTACAGCAACCTTAAACTGTTGACTATATTTCTTCTTATACTCAATGATATAATTAAAATTATGTACAAATACTCACACAAATAAGGTATTTATGATTAATCTCAAACTACAAACATACCCTAGAACAGGGGTGTCAAGCTTATTTTCACCACGGGCCAAATCGGCCTCATGGCTGCCTTCAAAGGGCCAAATGTGATTTTAGGACTGTATAAATGTAACTCCTTAACTAGGGGCAAGGAGCTCTACATTCAGTCCTTTGAAGGCAACCACAGGGCTGATGCGGCCCCCCGGGAAACTGAGTTTGACACCCCTGCTCTAGAATAATATCAAAGCTTTGAAATGATATGTTTATGACTAAGCGTATTAAAAGTGCTCTGTGACAAGTTTTAGTCTATGTTTAAGATGCCCTAAAATCGAAAACATATGAGAAAAAATACAGTATAATAAAAAAAACAAAAATAACTTTTCTCTATTATTAGCAATTAGCAGGTAGGAGATACAACTAGAAAAATCATTTTCTCCTAATAGCAATAAAAAACATCCCCAAGAATAAAATTCAGAAATTTTCAGGATCCATAAAGAAAAGTATAAAATACTGGAAAAGACACGGAACATAAATGTTTGTAGACAGAAATATTAAATATTACTAAATATATTACTTTGTAAAGTCAATACAATTTCAACTGAAATTCCAATAGGATTTTGTATTTTGGAACTTAGCAAGATAGTTAAAACTTCATATGGGAGAATACAGGATGGAAATAAAGTTAATGCAATGAAGAGAAATTTGCCTAATAAATGTATACTATACAGCAAAAGTAACTAAAATAGCATGATCATGGCACCTAGGTTGACAGAGCAATGTTATAGAACAGAAAGTTTGATGGGGAAACTCAAGAGTCAGAAAATTTTAGTTTGATAATAAGTTAATAAGATAAGATAATAACAGTTAATAAGCCTAGTAGTTAATGCATGTAAACAACTATTGTCTCAGGAACTGCAGGTACGGCCCACCCTGACTCCAGGGGAGCACAAGCCATCAACCTTTGTGCTCCAGAAGAGACCATAAGCAATCAAGGTGGTAGCTGAGTCCCTTGTGTCCCAGGGAGAGACAGTCTGCCTTGCAGGACACAGATAAAGAAAATCTCCCAGGACACAGGACACACATAAAGAAAATCACTGGTCAGGGGATGAAAGGATGCTAGGGAAATTGCCAGACTGCAGCTTTTGCCTGATTAACCCCCTTTCTTGAATTCCAAAATCCCTTACCTACAGTTTTGCCCCCTTATAAAAAAGGGTGGCTTGAAAGGAAACATAAGATGGTTTATTAGGGTACAAACCCACCATCTTCTCAGATCACTGGCCGTCTGAATAAATCACCCATGAAGATTCAATCCCTGTCTCAGCTTATTGGGTCTGGTAGGTGACAGGAAGCACAAATGCCAGTTTTTCTGGGTTTCCAGCCCAGAAAAAGGTTTAACACATAAGAATTTATTGTAATATAAATACAGTATTTTAAAGAAGTAAAAAAATGCTGAATAAGGTAGGTTACAGGACAAGTGGCTAACTGGGGAAAAAATTAAGTTAAATCCCTCCATCTTGCACCGTATACCAAAATAAACAAACTTAAATACAAAAAATCAACCCAAATTCATACTTTTGATAATTGTATAAGTTGGTTCTATTCATCTAATGAGTATGTGGGAACATTATTCTAAAAATATGCAGTGAGCACCTCACTGCTGCTGAGTTCTGGATATACAATGGGGAACAGAACTGAAATCGTTATTGCCCTGGTGGGACTCATCTAGTGCAGGAGAGAGATGTAACATAAAAAAATGTTACAATTAGAAACTGAGGTTTTCAAGCTATGAAAAAGCATAGTGATAAAAAGGGAATAATGTGGATTATTCAGGTAAAGGCCTAAATCTTAGAGGGTTTTGTAGATTATAAGAATGGTCTGCATTTAGAAGCAGTGAGGGATTTTGAACAGAGCTGTTAAGATTTATGTTAGATATATGTTTTTCAAGGATGACTTTGGTTGATGTGTAAAAAATGGTTTAGAGTGGGGTAAGAGAGGTGGAAAGACCCCTTTAACTGCTACTACAACTCCAGGTCAGAGAAGATTACGCCTTTGATTAGGGTGGAAGCAATTTAGGTGGAAAGAAGTTTATCATGTAAAAATTATTTGGAAATGTAATCATGAACACTTGATGAGAGGCTGAATGTGGCAGGTGAGAAAAATGGACACTTCAAGTTTCTACTTTGAGGAATAAGGTAGGTGGACCAAATATATACATACTGGGTGAATGGAGTATATATTTGGAGTAGCCAAATATATACATACTAGGTGAATGGAATGCATGACCCATGGATACAGACAATGGTGAGGGGATTGACTGTAGGAATGGAGGGTGGGATGGGTGGTGAGGGGCAAAGAGGAAAAAACTGGGACCACTGCGACAATATATCAATGAAATATTTAGCCCTGGCTCGGGTGGCTCAGTGGACTGAGTGCCAGCCTGTGAACCAAAAGGTCGCTGGTCCAATTCCCAGTCAGAGCACATGCCTGGGTTGTGGGCCAGGTCTCCAGCTGGGAATGTGTGAGAGGCAATTAATCAATGTATTTCTCGCACATCGATGTTTCTCCCCTCTTTCTCCTTCCCTTCTCCTTTATCTAAAAATAAATAAAATCTTTTGAAAAACAAATATTTAAAAGAAGGGGAAAAATAATATATATACTATTAGGTCCAGGAATCTCATTTCTAGGAATTTATCTTAAAAGTGAGGGGGAGAGTATCTATTAACATTCTTGGAGACTTATTACAACAAAAAATGGACACCAGTTTAAATGTCTAACTGCAGGATACACATTTATCAATATCAACATTTATAAATATCATTTATAAACTATAAATGATACTAACATGATCCCAAAATTGTAATGCTACACGCCAAGAAAAAATGCTAGGAGGACACAAAATTTTAATCACTCTCTTAGGACGTGATATTATGGAAGATTTTCACTTCATTTAAAAATTCACCAAATCTATAATCACTTAATAATAACATAAAACATTTTAATTTTCAAAAATGAAACCACATAATATTAGTGTCTATATGAACATAAATATCTATCATCTTTGAGTATGAAAGTCCTCTGCACATGAAACTGAAGAGAGAAAACTAAAAAGAGAGACTTAACTTGATGAAAAATGTCCCAAAATACTATAATAAAATCAAAAGATAAATGAAAATCTGGAAATAGTTAAGTCACAATCAATATGATAGGCATATGAGCAAGAAACATAAAAAAGTATATAATTTGCCCTGGCTGGTGTAGCTCAGTGATTGAGCGCAGGCCTGCGAACCAAAAGATCGCGGTTCAATTCCCAGTCAGGGCACATGCCTGGTTGCAGGCCAGTTCCCTGCAGGGGACGCATAAGAGGCAACCATACATTGATATTTATCTCCATCTCTCCTTCCTTTCCTCCACTCTCTCCCTTCCCCTCTAACGATAAACAAATAAAATCTTAAAAAAAAAAAGTATATAATTTCAACAGTAAGAAATGTTATGTCAAACTGATCCATTAAAATATTTTTTCTTAGTGTGGGTATATGAAAACAATTTAATTATTAAAATCTCAATTATTTAATGTTCCAGATTACTTAATTACCTGAAATGCTCACCATCTTCATTTAACTAAACAGTGGTCCATATAACAGTCTCTACATCACTGAGGGGGCAGGGTATACATATCCACAGAAAAGTAGGACCACAACAAAATATACAGAGAAACAATTTCATGAAATATAAATAGATACACTGACATTTTTTGTTTTTGTAAATTCTGGTAACAATCTGCTAAACTGATTTCAAAACCTGTTAAGTTAGTAGAGACTCGCAGTTTGAAAAGCACAGCCTAAGGACTTGGAAATTCAGGTCAAGGACACTTTAAGTCCTCACTTGAGGTCATGGATAGGTTCTGCAACTCTGAGCGAAACGACACACAACAAAACCATTTTTATCATGAGCAAGAGTTAAGTTCCTACGCCATCATATCAATATTCAAATGAAATAACACTTTATGTAACCACATTATTCAAGGACATGCTATGGTTGATTCAACAGACATCGAAGTTCAAGGATATGGAAAAGAAGATAGATTTGAAAAATATTTCAAAGATTAAAATTTCCCAAGCCATGAAAAATGAAGTTTAGAGTCTGTATATCTACATAAAATGATAAAACAAAAAACAGAAATGACAAAAGTCTAGCCAAACAGTTGGTTTGGAGAGCAGTAGATGATAAGCCTGAGTTTCAACCCAGTGGGTATAAGGTATCACTTGAATAAAAAGGTGAAATATGTCATAAGGGCAGTTAATAAAACAGAAACCTGAAGGCCATAAAGGCAAATGAGATGTGGAATGGATGATCTACCCAATGCTAGTGAAGTTGTGGAGAAATCATCCTGCTGAAAAAAGACAATGTTAATACACATCAAGAGCAACACAGATGTTTATATCCTTTGATTCAACCACTATTTTTAAGAATTTATTCCAAGGAAATAACTCATCAAACAATGAAATACATGAAGATATTTAGTGAATATCAGGTGAACAATTCTGAACAACCTAAATGTCTGAGGATAGGGTATGAACCAAGCAAATTACAGCATGTTGATCTGACAGAATATAATGCATGCTTTACAAGAGGACTATCAAACTATATTCCTTACTGTTACAATTGTTTTAAAATACCTATATATGTGGCATTTTTCTAGAAAAGGAGTAGTCAAAAATGAAACCAAATGTTGTGTTAAGAATGGGCAAATTAGGGTTGAGTTATTTTTCACCTCTAAAAATTCCTGCCATGTTAATTAATGTACAGTAAAAAAGTACTTTAACCTTGACAAAAAGAAGAGCTTTTTTTCTCTGAGAAAGCATACAATGGGGAGTGGAAGGAGGTAAAAAGAGAGCTAGAATATTTTTATAATGGCCTCAATCTTTTCTTCCAATTACACTTAATGACATGAGATCTTAAATTGTTCAGTTGTGAAAAATTCCACATGTATAGATATGTGAATTATACAGGTACAGTGAAAAGAAAAATAATGCAATATACAGATTAGGTTTTTGAACACTGAAAACAGTATGGAGGGCCCTCAAAAACAGAGTTACCATATGACCCAGCAACCTCTCTTCTGGGTATCTACCCGAAACATTTGAAAACATTTATTTGTGAAGATATATGCACGCCTACGTTCACTGCAGCATCAATCACAGTGGCTAAAACATGGAAACAACTGAAGTGTCCTTCAACAGATGATTGGATAAAGAAGATATGCTGTACACATACACAATCGCATACTACTCAGCCATAAGATGAAATACTGCCACTTGTGACAATATGGATGGATCCTGAGAATATCATGCTAAGCAAAATAAGTCAGACAGAAAAAGTCAAGAATCATGACTTCACTCTATGTGAAATATAAAACTGAAAGCAGCAAATGAGCATACAAAAACACCAAACAAAAACTCACAGGCACAGACAACAGGACAGTGGTTACCAGAGAGAAGGTGGTTAGGAGGTATAATAGTAAACAGTAAAGGGGGTCAAATATATGGTAATGAAAGTAGGACTTTGGATGGTGGCCACACAATACAATATTACAGATGATGTATCATGGAATTGTACAGTTAAAACCTATATAAACTTATTAACCAAGGTTACCCCAATAAATTTAATGAAAAAAAGAATCTGAATATTACCAATACTTTGGCATCTCCCATGTACCTCCCCCCAAGTCATATCCCCAGCCCTTCCCCCCTAAAGATATCTACTGCTATGAATTTTGTTTGTCATTCTCTTCCTGTTAGTCATATGTGCATTCCCTAAAATATATATTAAATTTTCT
The DNA here is from genome assembly GCA_004027735.1 of Carollia perspicillata. Taxonomy (NCBI): domain Eukaryota; kingdom Metazoa; phylum Chordata; class Mammalia; order Chiroptera; family Phyllostomidae; genus Carollia; species Carollia perspicillata. The sequence goes on from PVKM010001084.1 coordinate 78,043, forward strand.
ACTTTTTGAAATTTATATAAATGCCATCGAACTATTATTTGGTGACTTTTTTAAATTAAATATTATGTTTTTAAGCCCTGGCTGGTGTGGCTCAGTGGACTGAGCATAGGCCTGTGATCCAAAGGGTCACTGGTTTGATTCCCAGTCAGGGCAATGCCTGGGTTGCAGGACACGTGAGAGGCAACCACACATTGATGTTTCTCTCCCTCTCTCTCTCTCCCCCTTCCTCTCTTTCTAAAAATAAATAAATTCTTTAATAAAACATTGTTTTTGATATTCATTCATGTTGCTAAGTATAGCGGTCATTCATTTTTCCTATCAATTTTGTTATTATAAACAGCTGAGTTTTCAACATTCTTCTTGAACATGTCTCCGGAGCTTAATCTAGGGTAGAATTTCTAGAATTTACAGTCTGCCCATCATCTTCAACTTTAAAAGTTAATGCTAAACTGTTTTCCAAAATAGTTATACCAATTTACACTACTATCAGTATGTTATTGTTGCTTTATACTCATAACATTAGTATTATCTAATTCCTATCTCAAGTCCTTATCTTCATTTAGATTTTCATAGGCACTGCAGTAGAAATTAGTATTATCATACATAATTTTGTTCTCTACTCAAAAACCTTCCAAAGTTCTTTACTATCTACTAACTCAATCATAAATCAGGACTTTAAATCTTCCATAACATTTTCTAACCTACCTTACCAAACTTACCTGGTACTACATTTCTCAATAATCCTTCTCTTCTAATTAAACTGGTTTATACTTCACTGCCTCAATACTTTTACTCATGACATTCCAGTTTTTTCTCCCTCACCTCTGCATGTCCAAATTCTACTGTCTTTTAAATTATAATGCAAAAGCTATTTTCCTCTAAGAAAGCCATCTCTGATCTCAATTCATGTGATTACTATCATGCTTTATCCTTTTTTTGGACTTACCATTTTCTACCTTGTACAAAAATAATTATCTATTACATATGTACTGTGTATACAACATGCTCTACTAAACACTTTAAATCATAATTGCTAATTTTTCTAACAGCACATGAAAGGCAGATAATTCTTTCCCAATGTGACACAGTTGATAAGCTACAGCTAAGAAGCTATATTTTGTGTTACTAGGTTTGTTTGATTTCAAAGACTTCTGCCTTTCTACCATATTGTAATGTCCTATGGTTTTACTATATCATTAATATTACTTAATCATTTAACTAAACATACACAACCAATCTTGTTCTATGAAGGGTTTGAGATATTTGTTGAAATATATTAATATCATCCTTTCTATCCAAAAACTATCTGATAGCTTAAAAAATAACAAGATATGGACCACAAAGGGGAAAATCATGGTCGATGTAAAAGAAAGCAAATATGCTAACCATAAATGTTAAATTAACATGGTTGCTTGGACTGTACATAAACTTTGACAGTTGAGGCAAGACAGGAAAACATTAAATTTAATTCAATGCAAGAAAAGAAGCAGCTCACACATACCTCAGGGCAGACAAGGATTACCCACTAAGTTGAAAATAGATTTTCATGTGGAATTATGTATTATTTATTAACCAATGTTACTGCTGCGTTGGGATAAAGTTATTAAGGGTATGACTTCTCATGTCCTATAAAACAATACAGTAGGTGTTTAATTTGTTGAATGATTGAATTTATCAGTCTTAAGAAAAGAAACAGAGACAACATCCATTGAAGAGAGTGACAAGATGAGAAATGGGCTTTTAGAATTTTAAATAGCCAATGTAGGAATTTGTCAAACTCAGAAAGAGATGAATCAAAAAGAAGGTTAAGTAGAAATAAGGATATGTAAAAGTTAGCAATGATTTTCAGAACAAAACATGAGCACTGTTTTTCAGCAATACCTGGCAGCCCAGGAATTAATGCTGCATACTGGCAAGCATGGAATAAAAGAAAATCAAGGAAGTAAGAGGAAAACATTCACACATAAGGTAAAAAACAGGTTCATAGTTTAAGAGAAAGAAGATAGGAGACTAGAAGTTGTGGTAAAAACACAGACTTAGAAGTCTCTATATATAATATCTTGTTTTTTAAACAATATTTTTAAAATGTGAATACCATTCTTATAGCTTGTGGGACTTAGAAAAACAGACTGCTAACCAGATTTGACTTGCGGGCCACAGTCTGCAACCCCTAGCCACAGGATAAAATTCTAACTTATTTCCATATAAAAAGATCTTTATATAATCTAAATGCAATCTGTTTCCCTGGTTGTATTATCTCACATACTTAACTCTACACTTCTTAGATGCAGTATTTTCCAGTTTCCTGAATATTCAGTCTAAGGCCTTACATAACTCTGGGACTTTGTTCTTGCAGTTCTCTTAGGCTTTCTCCATTCTTTATATACCTTTCACAATTCACCCAAGTGATTTATTACCTTTTCCATTCAAAATCTATTCATTGTTTATATCTCTCTTAAAACCTTCATCATGCGAAATGATATTTTTTGCAGGTCTACTTTCTCTAATCCCCACTACTCTTGAGTGTTTAAGGAAAGGACATTATCCAACATCTTGGTATTCCTACTCACCTACACTGGAGCCTAACAGTAATTCCTTGCATATAGCACATGCTCCACAGTTATTCATCAAGGAATGAAGTACTTCACTTCACACTTTTTAATATAAACATCTATGACTAAGACAAATCCTAAAGCTGTAACTTAACAGAATCATGATTTGATTCCACTGTTTATTTTTTAAAAAGAAAAACTGTATTTTAATTTTATTGTGATTTTAAGAGAATCTTCTATTTTACATGCCTGGTAGTGTTCATGAGCTGCGCAATTATCTGTTCCATTATATTCTGTAAGCTTTTCTCTTCTTTTTTCTCTAATAAGAATTTTATGAACATCATCTTCCAGTCTACTGAGGAATCCTCCATCATGTGATAAAGTCTGAGAAGAACTCAATTCCTGTCAAAAATGAATTATAATTTACTATCATTCAACACAAAAGTGTATGCATTTAATAAACCTAGTCAGCCACTAAAAGGAGAAGAAAATGGATGAGAGATAATCACCCATATAATTCTTCTCTATTTCAAGAAAAACAGTAGTGACACATTTTGAAATGTTTTCTTCTTCACATTTTTGTGTTAGGTGTTGCTTGATTTGAAAAATATTTTTTATCCATATATCATACAATTCACCCATTTAATACTCATAATTCAATGGTTTTAAATGTGCTCACAGAGTTGTGCAACCATAACCACAATCAATTAAAAATCATTTTAATCCTCCTGAGATGTTTTATTGATTTTAGAGAGATAGTGAGAAACACAGAGATAGAGATAGATAGATAGATAGATAGATAGATAGATAGATAGATGATAGATAGATAGATAGATAAACTTCGATGTGAGAGAGAAACATTGAACAAATGCCTCCCATACATGCTCTGACTGGGGATCAAACCTGCAACCTAGGTAAGTGCCCTGACAGGGAATAGAACCCACAACCTTTGGTGTATGGGAGGACACTCCAACAGAGCCACCCAGCCAGAGACCACGATCAATTCTGTAACAGTTTCATCACCCCAAAAAGAAACCCTGAATCTATTGGCAGTTGTTCCCCATTCCTCCTAATACAGCACCCCCACTCAGTTGTCCCCTGGGCAAGACTGATCTACTTTCTGTCTTTATAGACTTTCTTATTCTAGACAGCCAATATAAGTGTAATTATATAATATGTGGTCTTTTGTGACTGGCTCCTTTCACTTAGCAAAATATTTTCAAGCTCCATCTATATTATAGCATGTATCACTACTTCATTCCTTATTGCCAAATAATATCCCACTGATGGATATACCACATTTTATTTCTCCATTCATTGGTTGATGGACATTTAGGTTGTTTTTGGTTTTGGCTATTATGAATAATACTATCATATAAATATTTGTGCACAAGTTTTTGTATGGATATGTTTTCAATTCTCTTAGGTATATGCCTTGAAATAGAATTGCTGAGACATATGGTAACTCTATGTTTAATCTTTTGAGGAATTTCCAGATAGTTTCTCAAAGCAGCCACACCATTTTATAATCCCAACAGTGTATGAGAATTCTAATTTATTTGCATTCTCACCAACACTTGTTATTATATCTTTTTTTATTATAGCTACTGGAATAGGTGTAGAGAGGTATTCCATTGTGGTTTTCAGTTGCATTTCTGATGTATCATTTCATGTGCTTATTGCACATTCATGTATCTTTTTGGAAATATGTCCATTCAGATCCCTTGCCCATTTTTTAATTGGGTTGCTTTTTACTTTTGAGCTCTAAGAGTTCTTTATATAATCTAGACACAAGTCTCTTATCTAATATATAATTAGCAAATATTTTCTCCCATTCTGTGGGTGTTATTTTCATATTCTTGATGGTGTTCTTTGTACATAAAAGTTTTTTATTTCAATGAAGTCCAATTTTATCCAGAAACCACCATGTAACTCAAGGTCACAAAAACTTACTCCTATATTTTCTTTTGAGAGCTTTATAGTTTTAGCTCTTACATTTAGGTTTGTAATCAATTTTCAGTTATTTTTTTGTGCATGGTGTGAGGAAGGGGTCCAAATTCATTTTTTTGCATGTGGATATACAGCATCATCTGTTGAAATGATTATTCTTTCTCCACTGAATTCTTTTAGCATCCCTGTTCAAAATCATTTGAACATAAATATAAGGGTTTCTTTTCTAGATTCTTAATTCTATTAATCTTTATGGTTACAATTATGGCATACCACACTGGTTTGATTACTCTTGCTTCTTATTGCTCAATCTTTTCTAATACATTTTAAAATAATTTTATATAAATCATATACATCAATGATGGAGATAAAATTTATCACAATCTACTCAATTACATAAAATTACAAAATTTACATATTCTCCAAGAAAAGTAGCACTGCCTCTCTCCAACTTCCTGTTTTGAAGTCAAAGACTGAAGTAAATGTTCCTTTAGCTCTCAATGGTTTCACTTATGCCCTCCATTCTTGAGTAATAATGCTCCTAATTTTACCTATCTTAATTGAATTTGCAAGCCAATGACCCAACAGTTCAATAACTGTTCATCCTTTTCACATTGTTAAAAAGTGTTTTTAAAAAAAGTTTTTTATACCAGTGCTATTAATAAATATACAAATTACATTAAAATTTTGTACAGAACTTTATATTTTGCAAAGAACTTACACAAACATGACTTCATTTGAATCTCATCAATACTATCAGAGGTTGATAAAAGAATGATTTCCCCACAAAGTAATCATGGACTCAGCAAAGTTAAATAACTTGCCCATGCGTCACTCTATTGCTAAGTGGTATAGATATAAATCTAAGTCTACTGCTGCAAAAAATATTTCCAGTATACTACAGCAAGATTTCATTATTAAAGCAACACAACATGCTTAAAACACTGCTGAGCTTCTATGTGGAAGGAACAGCATGACGGTGGCAACTAATCAGCTATGGATTTCATTTCCCTAACAACTGCAGTTCCAAAAAATAGCAACAGAGGCATGGTTACATGGAACAGACTGACAACTGGCAGGGGTGGGGGCTGGATGAAAGACAGTGAAGGGACTAACAAAAAAAAAAAAAAGCCAAACATATTATATATAACACATAGACACAGACAACAATATGGTGACAGCCAGAGGGAAAGGTGAGTAGGGATAGGTGGAGGCGGGCAAAGGGGAAACAAATGGGGATGGAAAAGAGACCTGCTTTTGGCAATGGACACACAAGGCAGTGATGCAAATGATGCTACTGAGTTTTACACTTGGAATCTAAATGGTTTTGTGAACCAATGTCACTCCAATAAATTTTATTTAAAAAAAAAACCCAGCCCTGGCTGGGTAGCTCAGGTTGCAGGTTCAATCTGTGGTCAGGGCACATACAAGAAGCAACCAGTGCATGTATAAATAAGTGAAACAACAAATCAATGTTTTTCTCTCTCTATCTCAAGGCAATGAGGGATGGCCCTCCAAGGTTGCCCTGGCCATGTTGTTCAGTTGGTTGTAGCACCATCCCATGCACCAAAAGTTCACCAACTTGATTCCTGGTCAGGGTACATGTGTAGGTTGTGGTTTTGGCCCCCTGTCAGGGCATACATAAGAAGCAACTGGACTTCCGCTCCAGCCAAGATGGAGGTGTAGGTAGACAAAAATGCGCCTCCTCGCACAACCAAAGTAAGGACAACAAAAATTTAGAAGCACAAAAACAGTACTGACAGAAAATTGAACTGTATGGAAGTCCAACAACCAAGGAGTTGAAGCAGACATATTCATCCAGACCGGTAGGAAGGGTGGAGTTGGGTTGCCGGCAGAGAGGGGTCAGGGGGGAAAAAAAAAAAGGCAAAAGGCAGCAGCTGGCAACCCGGTGAGGCCAGGGATTGTGGAGGGGCGCTGGTGCACAAGGCGGCTGGTGGACCAATTGGTCCCACATTCTCTCGCAGATAAACCAGGCAAAATGGGGAGCGGGACAGACTAAGCAACCCAGGGCCCCAGTATGGGGAAATAAAGCCTCAAAACACCAACTGGAAACACCTATGGGGGTTGAGGTGCTGGGATAAATTCCCAGCCTCACAGCAGAGTTCATTGGAGAGACCCACAGTGTCCTAGAATGTATATAAGCCCACCCACTGGGAATCAGCACCAGAAGGGCCCAGTTTACTTGGGGGAAGCGGTGTAAGTGACTGAAATCCAGCAGAGAGCAGAGCAAGCACCATTCTGTTCTCTCTCAGACCCCTCCCCCACATACAACCTCACAACCCAGCAAATGGGTTAGCCTGCTGGGGTGAACACCTAAGGCTTCACCCCTCACTACATAACAGGTGTGGCAAGACAAAAAAGATGGCCCAAACGAAAGAATAGGTCAAAGCTCCAGAACAAATAAGCTAAGCGATGAAGAGATAGCCAACCTATCAGATGCACCGTTCAAAGCACTGGTGATCAGGCTGCTCACAGAATTGGTTGAATTTGGTCACAAATTAGATGAAAAGATGAAGGCTACACTAAGTGAAATAAAGGAAAATGTACAGGGAACCAATAGTGATGGGAAGGAAACTGGGACTCAAATCAATGGAGTGGACCAGAAGGAAGAAAGAAACAACCAAACAGAAAAGAAGGAAGAAACAAGAATTCAAAAAAATGAGGAGAGGCTTAGGAACCTCCAGGACATCTTTAAATGTTCCAACATCCAAATTATAGGGATACCAGAAGGAGAAGAGGAAGAGCAACAAGTGGAAAAGTTATTTGAACAAATAATAAAGGAGAACTTCCCCAATCTAGCAAAGGAAATAGACTTCCAGGAAGTCCAGGAAGCTCAGAGAGTCCCAAAGAAGGTGGACCCAAGGAGGAACATACCAAGGCACATCATAATCACATTAGCCAAGATTAAAATGAAGGAGAGAATTCTAGAAGCAG